>CABHPR010127309.1:0-26171 GCA_902168415.1 Peromyscus melanophrys | reverse complement strand
ACACACACACACACACACACACACACACACACACACACACACACACACACTAATGTTATTAGACCTTGTTTGCAATCATTCTCCTCCTTTTTCGTCCTCTCTGTACAACTTGGCAATGTGGGCCTGCTCGCCCCGCTCCCTCCCCCACCCCCGCCGCCCCTTTGCTTTCCTTACACCTTAGTTCCTTCCCCCCTTCATCTCTTCTGACTAATTTTGGTTTGAAGTCTACTTCATCAGGCAACAGAACAGCTATAGCAACTTGGTTTGGGCTGGTGTTCACCTGCCAGATTGTTTCCTATCCTCTGGCTTTCAATCTTTACCAGTAAGCATGTTTCTTGGAGACAAAAGTAGTTAGATCTAGTTTTTAACCCAGCCTGTGTCTCTTTTTTGGTGATTGGGGCTATTTACCTTTAAGGTTATTATTGAGAGATGTTCACTAATTCTTGTAGTTTTGTTTGTTGATTTCTGGCTGGGTGGGTTAATGTTTGATCTTTATCTCTCCCCTGTAAGTATCTGCGCTTTGCTCTTTTTTGATCATCCCTTCAATGAAACTGTTTCCATGCTCTTTTGAGTAAGGATCACTCCTACCTCTTGTGTGTATAACATTCCTTTTTCTCTGCAGTGCTGGCTTGGCGGTCACAAACTGACTTAGTTTCTGCTGTTCTTGAAATATTGATTTCTCCTTTAATTAAAAAATAGCTTTCCTTGGCATGGCAATCTTGGTCAGAGATACCACTTTCAGGGCTTGAAATCTATCACTCCATACTCCTTGGCATCTGGTTGCTGACGACAGCTCTGTTCTTACTTTGGTGTTTCTGTCTTTGTAGGTAAGTTAGTGTTTTCCTCTTACATTATGTTGAATATTTTTATAACATTAGGACTTGATCCACTCATGAGAGAAAGATGAAAAAAGTTACTTAATGTCTAAAAAAAAGTGTATGATATATTCAATTATTCTTGCTACCCAGAAGGGGAACTGTGGGTGTAGCTCAGCAGTTCAGTAGGTGTGAGGTCTTGAGTTCAATTACCAGTGCCAGAAACAACTAACTACACAAAATTTAAAAAGAAAATCATAGAACATGTAAAACTCCCCCAAATACCAGAGATGCAATCATCTAATCTATAGTTTAAATTCCAGCTTATTATAAAAGTAGTTATATATTTGAAGAAAAAGAAAAAACTATCTTTAAAAATCTGTTATTTCTTTAAACAGTCATTTGCCTGATGTGCTGTAGAGTGCTGTACTAGCATCATGATGGAGAGTTGCCATTAGTTCTCATGGAGAGCTTGCTATTAGTGCTCAAGATAAATCTTTATTTACTATGTCTCATCAGAATGGCCCCCTCATCAGTGGTTCACAATCTCCCTAATGCTGCGACCCTTTAATACAGTTTCTCATGGTGTGGTGACCCCCAACCATAAAACTATTTTGTTGGAACTTTATGACTGTAATATTGCTACTGTTATGAATTGTAATGTAAATACCTGATATGCAGGATATCTGATATGTGACCCTGTGGGGGTATTGTGTTCCTCAAAATATTGTGTATGCTAATAAACTTATCTGGGGTCAGAGAACAGGACAGCCACAATATTAAACACAGAGGTTAGGCAGTGGTAGCATACGCCTTTAATCCTAGCATTACAGAGACAGAAATCCCTCTGGATCTGTGAGTTCAAGGCCACATGGGAAACGGCCAGGCGTGGTGACCCACGCCTTTAATCCCAGAAAGCACGCCTTCAATCCCAGGGAGTGGTGGTAGAAAGCAGAAAGGTATATAAGGCGTGAGGACCAGAAACTAGAGGCATTTGCCCTGGAGAGGCCTTTGGCCTGGAGAAACATTTGGCCTGGTTAAGCATTTAGGCTTTCAAGAAGCAGCAGTTCAGCTGAGGCCCATTCGGATATGAGGACACAGAGGCCTCCAGTCTGAGAAAACAAGACCAGCTGAGAAGTTGGCCGGGTGAGATTAGCTGTGGCTTATTCTGTCTCTCTGACCTTCCAGTGTTCACCCAAATACCCGGCTCAGGTTTGATTTTATTAATAAGAACTTTTAAGACTCATGCTACATGACCCCCAAAGTAGTTGCAACCCACAGATTGAGAACTGCTACCTCATGTGCTCAGAAATGTATTCGGCAAGCAAGACTTAATGATAGTATTCTAGTTGGACTGTTAGGGCTGGATGAGATTCTGGCCAATGACCTGACCAAATATTAATATATTTATAACAAAAATATACTTATGCAGTTGACTAAAAAATGCTCTAATAGAATTTATTCATCTTGCCCTTGAATTTTACCTTTTACTGACATTTATTTCACCATACTCCATACTGTAATATTTTATGTTTATTTCTTGTATAGAATTTTATTAGGTGTTATAAGGAAAATAAAGTTAAAATGAATGCAACTTCTGACTTAAAGGAATTTGTAATTTAATACAGGGTTGAGACACTACATATAAATATATACATAGCCTTATTAGAAGACTTGAAATGGCTGGGAAAGAATCTCTGAGCACAGATATCTACCACTAGAAACCCTAAAACTGAACATCAAGTAGACTACAAATGGACAGAACCAAAACAGAATACCCAAGAACTGTGAGACACGTACACGAGAAGTAACATGTATAATGGGAATACCAAGAGAAAGGACAAAGGAAAAAAATCCCAACCATAAGGAATTAATGACTGAATGTTCTCAAATTAATATCAGACACCAAAACAAGATCCACAAGGAACATCAGAAAGCAGAAATGCCCCAAACCAACTAAAGATATCAAAATTACACTTACATGCATATGTGTGTATATCTTTCGTTTTGTTTTGTGTGTGTAACAGCCCTGGCTGTCCTGGAACTTGCTCTGTAGACCAGGCTGGGCTTGAACTCACAGAGATCCACCTGCCTCTGCCTCCTGAGTGCTGGGATTAAAGTTGTGCACTACCACTGCCCAGTATTTAGGCATATTTTTATTCTTATTTTTATTTTTTTGAGACAGGGTTTCTCTGTGTAGCTTTGCGCCTTTCCTGGAACTCGCTTTGTAGACCAGGCTGTTCTGGAACTCACAGAGATCCGCCTGCCTCTGCCTCCCGAGTGCTGGGATTAAAGGCATGCACCACCACCACCCGGCAAGGCATAATTTTAAAAGATTTATTTTATTTGTATTAGTGTTTCGTCTGCATGTATGTATGTATACCACATGCATGCCACAGTAGTTTAGAAAAGGGGACTGGATCCCCTGGAAATGAAGTTACAGACAGCTGTGAGCCACAACCACGGGTACTGAGAATCAACCTGGTCTTCTGCAATATCAACGAGTGCTCTTGTTCCCTGAGCCATCTCGCCAGCCCCAAGTTAGGTATATTTTAAATCAAAGAAAACCAAAGTCAATGAGTAGATACTAAAAGCACCCAGAAGATGGAAGAAGGGAATTCCCTGAGTGCACAGGAATGATAAGAATGGCTTCATGCTCAAAATCTATTACAAGCTTTCATGAACACGGTTTTATGCAGCTCAGCATAGCAAAAAGCTTTAAAAGAAAATGGTAAAAGAGAAAAAGAATTGCATATTTTCAGAAACCACGGAAACAAGACACATGGCATAAACTATTTAACAGGTGAGAGAAAAAAATACCACTATTTTAGAATTCTGGAACCTGAAAAAAATTATTCTTCTGAAGTGAAGAAAGAAGTAGCTACAATTTTCTCAGACAATAGTGCATTTGTTACTAACAGGCCCACTCAGCAAGAAATACTAAAAAGAAGTTTGGTAGAGAGGAAGAAAATAACCATTACAAAAGTAAAAGAAGTCTAACTGACATACTATAGAAAAAAGGAGGGCTCTAATCAAATGACGACTTAAAACTACAAAAGGCAGGAAAAGAGACAAAAATAAGAACACAGAACAAGGGCAATGAATAGGAAATGGTAACAAATATGTTAGTAATCCATCTCAGTAATCACTTTAATATTAATAGTATAAATGTATCAGTTACAAAGTAACAGACTACACCATATGCTGTTTAAGAGAGGTTCATATGAAATACAGACCAGACACCAGAGAACCAGGAGCAGCTACATTCATCTCAGACAGAAGAAAGAAGGTACTAAGATCAGTAAGGTAACTGAACAATAAAAAGGGAAATTTCCCCCGAAGACAACAAATTCATAGTCTGTTTAATAACAGCATCAAAGAACACAGGGCAAAAATTATACAACTGATAGAAGATGACAGCACTGTACTGTTATTATTAGAAACTGTAACTATTTGTTATCAGAAATGGACAGATCTTAGAGGCTGGAAGTCAGAGGTCATAGTTAAACTCAATACCACCATCAACCAAATTGAAAATAACTGACATCTATGGAGTACTTCATCCTATACTAGCAGAATAATTTCTTCTGAAGGTCTTATAGAACACTCATGGATTGAAACATTTAGGTCATGAAACATACCTTAACAAATTTAAGACTAGAAATTATCTTTTCAGACCACTGTGGATTAAATTAGAAATAAGTAAAAGAAAGATGACTGAAAAATATGTTTAGGTTACATAATGTATCTCTTTCTTATTAAAAAAGGTTTATTTACTTATTTGTGTGTGCCACAGTTTATGTTTACAGGTGAAAGGACAGCTTGGGGGAGTCAGTTCTCTCCTACCATGTGGGTTGTGGGGTTTGAACTTGGATCCTCATTCTTGGCAACAAGCATCTTTACCTGCTGAGCCATCTTGCCAGACCAATAATATACTTGGAAATAACATGAGTCAGGGAGGAATTAAGTAATTAACTACATGAAAATGAGAACAGCACATCTAAATTGGTGAGATGCAGTAAAAATAGTAGAGGGGAATTTATAGCATTAAATAAACAATATATTAAGAAAGAAGAGCTAAAATTAGTAACATTAAGTTTTCACCTTAGGAAACTAGAAAAATAATAGCAATTAAATACAAAGCAAGCACAAGACTAAAAACATGGGATCAAGTCAATAAAATTTCAATCATGAAACCAAGAGGAAAAAAAAATCACTGAACCTAATTAATATCTGGTTCCTTGAAATGATCAATAAAATTAATAACCCTATATCTAGGCTAAGAAAAAAAAGACAGCATATAAATTACTAGTATCAGAAATGAAAGAGGGTATATTGCTATAGATCTCAACATCAAGATGATAATAAAACGCAACTGTGTGTGCAAAATTTTGGTAGCCTAGATGCAATTCCTCAAAAGTCACAATCTCCCACACTCAAAGAATAACCAATCAACCTGTTTTCTGTTTAAGAAGCTGGGTTTCCTAGTATATGCCTGTAGTCCTAGCTACTTGGAGCACTGATGTAGGAGAAAGATTGCTTGAGTCCTGGAATTCAAGGCCAGCCTGGGCAACATGGCAAGACTTGATCTTGAAAAGAAAAAGAAGTAATTGACTCAATAATTAGTCCTTGAACATAAATTACAAGGCAAACATGTTCTGATTAGTGAGTTCTACCAAACATTTAAGGAAGAAATTACACCAATTATCTATTACCTCCTTTAGAAGATGTAAGAGAATACTTTCTGTTTTAAGTTTATTAAAAAAATTGAGTGGTGAGTACAGGCTCCCCATATAATCACTCACCCCCAATACATGCATAGCCATTCCCATTATCATCACCTCATGCCCAAGGAGTCATCTGTTAAAACTGATGATGAATAGTAAGATGAAGATAAATCTACTTTGACAGCACTATTGCCCAAATGCCATAGTTTTCATTGGAGTCGACTACTGAGGGGACGTTTTACAGTCTGGAGACATGTAGGCTGATATGTATGCACATTACAGTGCCATCAAGAGTATTTTTATTGCCCTAAAAATCTCCTGTGCCCTACCTACTCACCAGTCACCATCTGCAGCCCTCAAGTTTTTGGCTATCAGTGACCTTTTTACTGATTCTATAGTTTTACTTTTTCCAGAATGCCATATAGTTGGAATCATGTAATATGTAGATGTTTTTAATTGACTTCTTTCTTTAAACAACACACAATGGTTCTTTCTTTGGTTCTGGTCTGGTCTTTGTATTTTTTTTTCTAGTCTTTCCCCTGTTCATGTTGAGAAATCTCTACTATAAGTCTTTAAGCTTAGAGGTTGTTTCCTCAGCTATGTCTGCTCTATCAACTACTCTCATAAAGGAGAGTCTTTGTTTGCTACAGTTGGACATTTCTAATATTTCTTTCTAGTTCCTGTAGAATTCCTTCCTCTGGTGACATCATCTCTCTATTCAGGCACAAGTCTACTTCATCTGCAAGAGTCCTTAGAAGCTGACCATAATTGCTTTAAATTTTTGATTTGACGATTGCATCTGAATCTGGTTCTGATATATATATATATATATATATATATATATATATATATATATATTTGGTTTTTTCGAGACAGGGGTTTCCTCTGTGTAGCTTTGCGCCTTTCCTGGAACTCACTTGGTAGCCCAGGCTGCCTCGAACTCACAGAGATCCGCCTGCCTCTGCCTCCCGAGTGCTGGGATTAAAGGTGTGCGCCACCACCGCCCGGCTGGTTCTGATATTTTCTGTCTCTTTAAACTGTATTGTCTCCCTTTTCATAGGGTTTGTGTCAATGCAAAAACCATCTCTCTCTTCTTAAAGAGAGTAAGAGATAGTTTATTCTGGAGCCATTTTGAGTGAGACACTGTATTAAAGGGTTACAGCACTAGGAAGGCTGAGAACGACAGAACTAGACCCATTGAGCCCTCTGCTTATTATTGTATCTCCCTTTTATTAAACTAAGGAGGCAACACCAGGCTTCCAAGGTTTGTTTTGAAACTGAGCCATATAAAAAACACGGCATTTTGTAAAAGTACATTATAAAAGGATAAGGAAAGTGAAGTTCCTAGTTGCTTAGAGGGAGAGATCAATTTATATCCATTTTAAAAAATATGCCTAATTTTGAATATTATTGTATATTAAACAAACTTTAAATTTACTTTAAATATGTTTGACTTACTTGTTTCAAGCTTAAGTTTGACAATACATACAGCTCATTTAATTTGGCTATTTTGCTTTAAAAATTATGCCTCTGAACAAACAATCTATTTTTTTAAAGGTTTATTTATTTATTATGTATACAGTATTCTGCCTGCATGTGTCCCTGCAGGCCAGAAGAGGGCACCAGATCCCATTATAAGTGGTTGTGAGCCACCACGTGGTTGTGGGAATTGAACTCAGGACCTCTGGAAGAGTAGCCAGTACTCTTAACCTCTGAGCCATCTCTCCAGCCCCCAAACAATCTATTTTTAAATAGAATGATGATAAGAAATATGCCTTACTGCTGTCAGTATGTGGAGCCCAGAGAGTTGTCCATATACAAAAGGAGTAAAGAGTTGGCTTTTGCCTTCTTTGTAATTCAGTTTAAGTTACACAGAAATTATTTGTTAGATTGGACATGACTGACTGCTTTCATCTTTCATCTGTTGCTTGAGTATACTGAATAAAAATGTAGATTTTTCTAACTTAACATTTTATTGATTCTTTGTGGATTTCACCTCATGCATCTCGATCCCACTCATCTTCTCCATCCCTTCACATCTGCTCCCTTGCAACTCCCCCCAACCCCAAGATAAGACAAAATAAAATTATAAAAAGAAGAAAAAAGAGAAAAATCTCATCTCGGAAGCTGTAGTGGGACACAGTGAGTCACACAGTATATCCTTTAGTCCATACATGTTTACTTGCAAGTGTTCATTGCAATGAGTCATTGGTCTGGTTGGAGGCCTCTGGTTTCTGCTACACTATCGATGCTGGGTCCTCACTGAGGCTCCTCTTGAATATCCTGTTACTGTCCTGTGTCATGGAGATCCTGCAACTTTGAGTCTGCAGGCCTGGCCCCTTCACATGCTCCAGCAGATCACAGATGGGGTGGATGTTGGGATGGGCCAATTCATAGCCCTGGTTCTGGTTGATTAACCTGCCAGCTCTCCCTCATCTCCAACACCAGGGTAAGCTCTCCAGTACAGCCCTGGGCTAGCTTACCAATGAGAAGGCAGCAAGGGGCATGGCTGGTTCTTCTGCTCTCATGCCCTGGGGCCTGCTTGCCCACACCTACACCACCAGGGTCAGCTCTTCTGTGCTTCCCAGGTGAGGTGCAGGGGCCACTCTGCCAAGTGCTTGCAGCTGGTGACAGGAAGTGCCAGTTCTCTCACCTACCACAGGAAGCAAAGAGGAGGGGCTTCTCTCCCTTGTCCAGACTACCTATGGCAGATGAGGGGCGGGGCCTCCCCACGCGGGCTCCCCTATGGTGATATTTTATTTGTACTGAAATGTGATTTTATTTGTATGTTAATAAATAAAGTTGCCCGGGGGTCAGAGCTATTAGAGCCATAGCAAAAGCTGGGTGGTGGTGGCGGCGGCGGCGGCGGCGGCGGCGGCGGCGGCGGCGCACACCTTTAATCCCAGCACTTGGGAGGCAGAGCTAGGCGGATCTCTGTGTGTTCAAGGATAGGCCAGCATGGAGACACACACCTTTAATCTCAATACCAACCATAGAAGACCTGGAGGTCTGTACAGACGGGCAGTGACAAGGCAGTCATGTGGTTGGGTTTACAATCAATGAGAAGGCAGAACAGAAAGTCTATATAAAGACAAACACACAGGAAGTAGGTCTCTTGGCTGAAGAGGATAGCTGCAGCAGTGAAGGGTAAAGCTCTTAGCTCTGACCTCTTGGGCTTTCATCTTTGCATTGGCTCTGTGTTTCTTATTTAATAAGACAGTTACTTCTACACTCCCCATGCCTGTCAATGGGGTCAGCTTTACTGTGCTGCTCAGGTGAGGTACAGGGCCCACTCTCCTGGGTGCTGCAGCTGGTGAAGGACCGGGTCAGCTCTCGTCTGCCTTAGGTGTCAAGGGGTGGGAGGAAGGCATCTTTCCCTCTCCCTCACCACCACATGGCAGGTGAGGGGGAATTGCCTAGCTCTCCTACTCTTAGGACCTAAGGGCAGGCTCACCTGCACCCCGGCCAGCAGGGTCAGCAATACCCAGGTGAGGTTCAGGGCCTGCTTTCCCCAAGAGCTGCTGCTTATGAGGGGCAGGGCCAGCTCTTCTACTCTCATGACCCAGGGGCCTGCTCTCCTGCCTGCTGTAGGTGGCCTGTGCCCCTGCCAGCAAAAAGTGTAGAGATTTTTAAAAGGTTCTGTTGACATGGTTAATTTTAGAAAACTTTGTAAACTGAATCATTTACTTTTGACAAGGCAGACACTGTCTCTGGGTGGATACTTTTTAAATTGGAAATTAAAAATCATTTCTTTTGGGAGACTGCAACTTAGAATTAAACTGTCTCTTGGAATATGTGTATAACAATTTAATGTTAACAAAATATGTATTAAGTCATGTTTTCAAATACTAGATATGGTCATTTAAGGTATCATTTCCCCACTTTTAAAATTTTTACCTTTTAATTTTTTTAACCAAAATTTTTGTTTTACTTAAGATACTCTATTTTTGTTAATTAAATAATAGCTGGCATTGTTAATATTTAAAACAGATATAAAAAGTTCATCATACGTAAAAGAAGGAATATTACTTAAAAACACTTTCTGTTCATATTCATTCCTTGGATGCTGACTTTAACTGACTTCCTTTTACAAAGCTTCCAGGTGCTTGTTCCTTATGCAGGAGGCTGATGTAACAAACAGCTGATTACAGTTACCTTATCCTTATATAGACTCTGGCACATGGGGCAGTTGTAAAATTGCATTTAACTCATGTTAATGTTGATATAAAAATTTGCTTCATGTAACTTTGTCCCTGACTGTTCCCCACAAAGTTGTACACTTATTACCTACTGAATTATGTTCTGGATCTTTGTTAGCTGTTAAGTTTTATCACGGCCCCTGGGATGGACCTCTTCTGAGGTACTCTTAACTGCTGCTTCCCTCTACACTTTTCTGTCAGCCAAAAGGCACTTACAGAAAAGATCTGCACCTGAAACCCCTAAAAGCAGTTTGGGTGGCCCCTGAAAGGAGACTAATGTGCCATGGGCTATTCAATTCATTACTCTTTTCACTACTCTGGACATTGTTTTGGGGACTCAGAACTAAAATAGGTGGACTGTAGCCTCCTTTGCATCAGTTAACCTCTCTGTCTCAGCTCAGACAACATCCTTCAGAAGCAGCTCCACTCCTGGACAGCGTAGCACTCCACAATTAAAAGGACTAGATCTTACAAAGGTGAGGGTGGGGTTTGTGTCCTCCTCTGCCAACATGCTGCTTCTAGGCCAACAAATCCTAACTGGTTTGAAATGGGGCTAGAGACAGGGACTATAAACAATTTCAAACACAAGCCTCCTATGTATGGACTTCTGGTTCCCGACTCCTCCCCTGGATCACTCCTTTCCTCATTGTCCTTATACTTATGTTTTACCCTGTCTTTTAAATGTGTTACTTACTGAACTTCATTCACCCTATACCAAAACCAAATGTTCTATGCAAGCTCTCCCAATAGCTTTCACCCTACAACATCTCCATTTGTTCCTGATAGATAGATCTTCAAAAAGAACTGTGAGATGCTTTGGAGAAACTGGCTAATAGGGACCTTCATCCCTTTCACCCAAGACCACATACAATTCTTTACTGCAGTCCTCTACTTTTCCCTGTTCCCTTCTTTTGATGGTCTGGAGCTCCCTGCTACTTCTGCTAGCTCATTTTGGTGCAATAGTTCAGCAATGGGACCACTCACTCACTCTGAATCAACTCTACGCTCACTTTCCCTTATTAGCCCACTCTGTCTGTCTTGCCTCCTCCTTTCCTCCCCTTCCTCCAACCTTCCCCAGAAAATCTCTCAGTTCTACTCTATCCTTACAGCCCTCCAATAATTATTTTCTAAGTCTCTAGGAATACAGGATGGCAATTGCCTGATCCATTTCAGCCAATCAAGTTGGGACTCTCGCCCTGCTACTGAGGACTCCCTCTTCAATGTGCTCAGAACTACTCCTTCTGACAAAGACCCTCCCCTCAGCATAGAACAGCTATACTCCCCTGCCCTGCATTTTTGTATACTCTCAGAGTTAGGAACAATAGCATCCTGCTGAAAGGCTATACTTCCTGGCTTCCCATGCAGGCTATGTAAATCATTTCTGCCCATTTCTACCCCATAGGAAACTACATTCCAATCTCCCTTGTAGGCATTTTGGCCATCTACACATGAGTGACAAATATGCCTCTTCACCATGAATAAACATTTTATATATATATATATATATATATATATATGGTATCCTGACTTCAAAATTTGGATCTAAGGATATGTTGCTTTGGAAAGGAGGCTCTGCTTTTGTTTCCACAGGAAGCAAGAGGCTATGGATTTATTCCTAATTAAGATACATCAGAGCCGGGTGGTGGTGGCGCACGCCTTTAATCCCAGCACTCGGGAGGCAGAGGCAGGCGGATCTCTGTGAGTTCGAGGCCAGCCTGGGCTACCAAGTGAGTTCCAGGAAAGGTGCAAAGCTACACAGAGAAACCCTGTCTCGAAAAAAACCAAAAAAATACAACAACAAAAACAACAACAAAAACAACCAAACAAACAAAAAAGATACATCAGGTTTGACCAGCCAAGACCCCCTGAAAGGTCTCCAATGACACCATGGCCCAGATCATCCAACATCCAAAATCAACTTCAAGGCAACTGGCTCAGAGAATATAGCGTCACAGACTATTCCGTCAGGACTTGACCATAATCCTAAAATTTTCTTTGTGTCCCCATAAGATTACCAGAGCCTTCTATCAACAGGAAGTAGCCTAGAAAACTATACCCACATTCCCCCAAAAATGGATTATAGATGTTTGTCTTTGTTTAGGTTGTTAGTTACAAATTGTTATTGGTCATAGTCAATCTCTTTCTAAAAAAAGAAAAGAGGATATGATACAGAAATATAGGATATAGATATGATAGGATGAAAGGGTAGATTATTGAATCTACTTTTAAAGAGCAACAACTTGTTTGAAATATTTTACTTTGCTATGGATTTTAGTTTATTGATACAAATTTAAAGTTAATTTTGTTATACTGTATGTATATTACTACTCTTGCTTAAAGTATTGTTTGTATAGCTCATTTGAAATTGTAATGTACAATTAAGAAATACAGATTAATAATTAGTCTTCTATGATAGTCAAACTTAGTCATGTTAGTTAAGTTTTCTAGGTATTCATAGATACATTTCTATTAGGTAGGTAATCTTCAAACACTTCAAAGACCTAAAGAATATGACATTAAAATGTTGTAAAAACTTAGACTTTCTGGACAATGAGACACATCTGTTCCTGGCAGCGCTGATTTAGATAGATGGGTGTCGAAGACATGCCATATGGAGTTTATCTTCTTCTTGGCAAAAGTAGCCATTTGGGCAAGGAACTGTTCTTGCCTAGACTGCTTGACAAAATGTGGTATAAAATGGACATGCAGGACCATAGCAAGGTGACCACTGAACTTTGCAAGACAAAATGGTCCTTCAGGTTCCTGCTTCGTAGAGGAAACTGCCAGATATTCAACAGGACACAGGGAGAAGTGACTGAGAAACTCTAGGCCTATAGGCTGAAGATGGATGCCTCAACATTGCAGACGAACTTTAGGTGACTGTCCAGGCAGCCAGCTGTCTCTGTTGTTCTAGAGTTTTGGAAGTTGCTTACAATGCATTTCCTGTTTACTTAGGTAATATTATATCCTTCTGGGGTCTTTGATGTAGTTGAAGACTAGATAGTTATAATTTTATAAAAGATAAGTTAGATATGAAACTTTAGACTCACACATATAAGATAAATAGAATATTTTCTTTAATTTTGTCAAATACAAATAGACTAGATATAACTGTAAATCTTGCTTGATAACTGTTCTATTATATGTAATTTTACTATGTTAAAGTTAAAACCTTCCTTTTTGATTAGACAGAAAAGGGGCGGTGCTGTGGGATGTTCTGTATGCTGTGAATATGTGTTGCTCTGATTGGTTGATAAATAAAATGCTGACTGGCCAGTAGCCAGGCAGGAAGTATAGGTGGGATAAGCAGACAAGGAGAATTCAGGGAAGAGGAAGGCTGAGTGAGGAGACACCAGCCCGCCATCCAGGGAGCAGCATGTAATGTCACACAGGTAAAGCTACAGAACACGTGGCGACATACAGATTAACAGAAATGGGCTGAGTTTAAGAGTAAGAGCTAGTCAGTAGTTAGCCTGAGCTAATGGCCGGGCAGTTTTAATTAACATAAGCCTCTGTCTGTTTACTTGGGTCTGAGGGGCTGCAGACCTGCCGACTGGCAGAACAGAGAAAAACTTTCAGCTACATTGAATCTGCTTTTAAAGAGCAACAACTTGTTTAAAATGTTTTACATTGGTATGGATTTTGGTTTATTGATGCAAATTTGAGGTTGACTTTATTATACTATATATATTTCTACTCCTATTTGAGGTATTATGTTTATTCAACTCATTTAAAATTGTAATGTATAATTAAGAAATACAGATTAATAATTAGTCATCTATGATAATCAAACTTATAGTTATGTTAGTTAAGTTTTCTAAGTATACACAGATATATTTTAATTAGGTAATTAATCTTCAAACACTTCAAAGACCTAAAGAATATGGCATTTAAATTGTTTTAAGAACTTAAGACTTTTCTGGACAATGAGACATGTCTGGTTCCTGGCAGCACCAATTACTTCAAAGAGGATGATGGGCATCGAAGAAACCCATTAGTGGAGTTTGCTTTCTTTGTGGCAAAAGTTAGCCACTGGACAAAAAAGTGCCCTTGCTTTGACTGCTTGACAGGATGTTATGTAAACTGGACATACAGGACCCATAGGAAAATGACCACTGAATTTTGCCAAAACAAGGCAATATGGTCCTTCAGGTTCCTGCTTCACAGAGGAGACTGCCAGATATTCTCAGGACATAGGGAGAAGTGACTGAGAAACTCTAGGCCTATATGCTGAAGATGGATGCCCCAACGTTGCAGAGGAACTTTGGGTGACTGTCCAGGCAGCCAGATATCTCTGTCATTCTAGATTTTTGGAAGTTGCTTACAATGCAATTCCTGTTTACTTAGGTAATATTATATTCTTCTGGGGTCTTTGATGTAGTTGAAGACTAGATAGTTATAGTTTCATAAAAGATAAATTAGATATGAAAGTTTAGACTCACAAATATAGGATAGATGGTAGAATATTTTCTTTAAATTTGCCAAATACCAATAGACTAGATATTGTAACTGTAAATCTTGCTTGATAACTGTTCTATTATATGTAATTTTACTATGTTAAAGTTAAAGCCTTCCTTTTTGATTAGACAGAAAAGGGGAAGTGCTGAGGGATATCTTTCTGTATGCTGTGAATATGTGTTGCTCCCATTGACTAATAAATAAAGCTGCAATGGCCTAAGGATGGAGCCAGGCGGGAAAATCCAAGAGAGATAGTGAGAGGAAAAAAGAGAGTGGGGGGAGATGCCAGACTGCTCCTGAAGGAGCAACAAGATGCCAGTAGATGCCAGCAGACCAGTAATGCCATGGCCACGTGGCAACATATAGATTAATAGAAATGGGTTGAGTTAAGTTATAAGAGCTAGCTAGCAAGAAGCCTGACCCATAGGCCATATAATCTGCAATTAATATTAAGCCTCTTGAGTGACTATTTTATAAGCAGCTGTGGGACCTTGGGGCCAGGCGGGACCAGAGAAACATGGGACCGCTGGGAAGGGCGGGACACAGGAAAACTTCCATCTACACTTGGTGTTCACAGTGATAGTTGGTATGTTATGGGTGCTGGCTAAGTATTTGTCAACTTAATGAATTTACTGAAAGCTTTGTGCATACCATACTGGGATTAGGTATGTGTTTTCCAATATGAAATACCATTTAATCCATGCAATTCCATGAAGTAGGTATTCAATAACTTGCTTCAGTTTAAAGCTTGTAAATGCTGAGTTAAGATTTAAACCTAGCATATGGCCAATATTTTAAAACAGATCATTTATTGGTGTTTTTACTAAGTATCTATTACTCATCATATATTTGAATCATTTGATACATCAGTGAATAAAATTAAAAAAAAACTCACCTTCTTTAAACTTACATACTGGTAAAAAAAGATAAACAATAAATAAGAACATAATAAATAACAGGCAAGTGCTACAGCAAATTAGAGCCTTGCGTAGTGGCTTGGTGATATTAAGTGGTCAGGGTAGGTCATACAGGAAAGAACACATCTGACTAAGACTTAAGAAGGGAAAACAGCCTGAGTCTGATGGAAAAGCACTCAGGCAGCAGAGCCTAGATAAAGGCTTCAATGTAGAAACCTGTCTACTATGTTCAAGGAAGAGCCAGGAAGTCTGTGTTGGGGAGTAGAGGAAGTGATGGGAGGGAAGCAGGGAATGAAATAACAGAGGAGTAAAGTGCACTTGCTCTCTGAAAGGGGGAGGACAGGAAATAGTGTGCAGGTCTTGTAGACCCCTCTAAAAACCTCGCCTTTGACTCTAAGAAAGGAAGCCATACCCAATCAACAATGGGTGAATTTTTCTGGAAAAAAAATGCTTCCTCATGACAAACAGATAAGTGTAGTGACTTAATATGTCTGGAGCAAAAATGTGCAATTGGTAGTAACTTTTTTAACAGCAGACTATCTCATATAGAGAAGATATGTGATCCTCTTAAGGTCACACAGCTGCTAAATGGCAGATTTTGAGATCAAGTAGCCTCACTTTTGAACTCTTGCTGTTAAATTGCTACACGATGCTAATTCTCCACATTTTAAATTTCCCTTCAATGTTCTAAGCACTGTAACTTACTTTCCCCATATGTATTGCACTATCATATATTTTAAAGGATTATATTTGACAAAGAATGCATTATCTGAAGAAAGGAGAAAACAAGCAGCAGCAAAACCTCCCAGTGTTAATTTGACTTAGTAGAATTTGACAATGAAGTTCCTATCCATACAATCAAACTGAAGTGAATGAACACTGCTAAAATTACTTTTATATGTACTTAATCCCGGGGTTATTGAGTATTAGAAAAACAACTTTTATATATAAAATTTAAAAACAGATGAATACCCATATGAATATGCTTTCCTCTCACATTATAATATCTGTGTCCTAGATACAAAGAATATAAAAAGATGCTTCTATAAGTTTACAACAAAAACCCATCAGTGTAAATGGAAACAAAGAAAGGCTATACACATCAAGTCTCCCAACACCAACCTTAACTGAAAATATTCTAATTAAACAGTCAAAGACGAATAAACGAAACAACAAAAAAGTTCTACCATACTCAATACAGGTAGAATTATAGCAAGGTTTTGCTTTAAGAATTATAGTACATAAATTTAAAATATGGTACAAAACTCATCATTTGAATAAGCCCATCGTCATGGTAATTGATAGCACTAAAATGACTTACTTTAATTAATTGATGATCACTATTTTCCTTCAAATAAAGGTTGAAAATCAGCAACTGCTGGCATAATAAAAAGTCAAATGCTGCCTTTCTCTGGAGCTTGGTAGATAACAGAAAGACAATAACAAAAGTTGTCTACCACCTATAAATGAGAGTAACCCCGGAAGACTGAACTCAGTTATCTGGCCATGATTGGTGGCGGAAATAAAACTGCTGCTATGCAACCGCTCTCTGAAGCCTCAGTGGAGGGAACATGTGGGTGTTCTGGCCCTGCTACTGCTCCCTTAAGACAGGGAGAAGCGGAGACAGAAACATGTTATCACCTTTCACAGGAAAACACAGGGATGTGCAACGAACCTCTGCTTGAAACCTTTTCATATCAGAGACCACAACATTCCAAGTGATTAGGGAATTTTAATAGCATTTCCTTAAAATGCTGCATGACTCACTAAGAAAATGCCACCCTGTCTACTAGGAAAGACTCAGGTGAGAACTGTTTTCACTCTTGCTTTTTTTAAATTATAGTTTAATTATGAAGTTAATCTGTATATTTTATATGTTTTACCACCAATTGTAATTTATCTAATTAGGAAGACTGAATTATATCTATATTATTCCCTTAGATTCTCTTTTAGTTATTTTAGGAACTTGTTAGATATTTAATAAATGTTGACTAAAAGATAACTATAAAAATTAGGAAGGAAAAGGGAAAGGACAACTGAAAATACTAAACTTTACCTTTCCACAGTCATCACATTTAATCTTTATAACTGGAGTTCAGATCAGATGAGAAACAAGGTACTGGGAATAACAACAAAAATTTGCAAAATATTTTATAATTAACAAATAGTTTCAATATTGGTGTCATCCTTCCCCAGTTTAGACATCAGAGAGAAAAAGAGTCTATCAAATACCAAACTAAAATTATTTTCCTAAGCCTATAGCCAACTGATCAGAATCTTGGGGCCTGGGATAGAGTGATCTCTATTTTTTTGTTTGTTTGTTTTATTTATTTGTTGCTGTGCTTGGGATCAAACCCAGGGCCCTGTGCATTCTATTACCACTGAGCTGCACTCTCAGCCAAGAGATCTACATTTACATAAGATTCAGTGCGAATATTCTTTTTATGAACAAACTAAATATTTCATTATTAAAAATTGAAACATAAAGTCCCCAAATTAATAAACATATACCTATTAATCAGAATGAACCAATAGCAACATGATGATATTGTTTATATATTAAAATATAAAAACAGGCTGTTGAGCTGCTTCAGTGGGCCAAGGTGCCCGTTACCAAGTCTGAGACCTGAGTTAGATCTATGAGAGCCACATGGTGCGGGGGAGAATAGATTCCTTCAGGTTGTCTTCTGAACACAAATGCACACAAAATAAATAAGTTTTTAGTTTAAAATATTTTTAAATTAAAAATATGTGATGTTATAACTGCTATATGTTATATATTGATGTGTTACAATTTTATCAAAGCACAAATGGGAAGATATGTAACATACTTTTAAAATTTTTATTTGTTTTTTTTTATATGCAACATACTTTTATCACTAATGACATTCTCTAGTTTAGAGAGTTTAGAGATTCATTTCCTTTTTTTTTTCTTTTTCTGAGACAGGGTCTCTCTACGTAGCCCTGGCTGTCCTAAACTCACTCTGTAGCCCAGGCTGGCCTTGAACTCACAGAGATCTGTCTGCCTCTGTCTCCTGAGTGCTGGGACTAAAGGCATGTGCTGCCACCACCCAGATGAGATTCATTTTTATTTGATAGAACACATTGTTATTAGATTTCTTTTGATTATTTTCCTATCAAATTATCTCAAGTCTTATGTATTATATTTTAAAATATATCCTTTATGCATCCTATGTTAAAATATCTTTTCTTAGCCAGGCAGTGGTGGTCCTCCAGCACTCAGGAGGCAGAGGTGAGTGGTTCTCTGAGTTTGAGGCCAGACTGATCCACAAAGTGAGTTCCAGGTCAGCTAAGACTATTGCACAAAGAAACCCTGTCTCAAAAAACAAAAACAAAAAAAAATCTTTTCTTTTAAAATAAGTTTCTGAAAGTATAATGTATAAAAACGGCATTCAGTTTTAATGTGGCTAGCTTGATGAGCACTGGCCAATGTACATCTAACTGAGATAAAGACCATTTCCATCAGCAACATTTCCTTTCTCGCTCCTCTACATCAGAGATCTTCCTCTCCCGCTCTGCTCCTAGGAATCACTAATCTGACTAGTGCTGATAGATTTTTCTTTTTTCTACAATGTCATGTAAACAGAATCATGCAGTAAGCAGTCCTTTACTTAGCATAACATTTCTGAGATCTATCCACATTATTACATATATCACATTTGTGCCTTTTTATTTAACTGTATTATGGTGCCAAATTTTACTTACTCATTTGCCAACTGGCTGGTGTGCTAAGGCTGTTTCGGTTTGGGGCTATTAAGAATGAAGCTCTCATGAACACTTGCTAAGGAGTCTTCATGTACCAGACTGAGTTCTGTTTTAATAATGGGGTGTTTTCTCCTCCCTCAGATATATTAGATATCTAGAGTTTCAGAAAAATTGGAAAAATAGTACAGAGAAATTTCCTTTAGCCAGCTTCCCTTGAGCTGAGTATAATTATGAAAAATATGAAACTAATAGAGGTACCATATGAACCTAGTTACAAACTGAAATTTCACCAGTTTCCCTACTGTATTAGTTTTCTATAATATATTGCCACAAATGTATAATTTTGAAAACTAGTAAATTTTAACACTGAAGACATATTCACCTAAATTATACATTGAAATTTCATCAGCTTTCTAACTGCATTAATTTTCTAATTAAACATATTGCTACAAAGATGGTAGCTTCAGGGGGCTGGGGAGATGGCTTAGCTGTTAAGAGCACTGACTGCTCTTCCAGAGGACTCAGGTTCAATTCCCAGCACCCACATGGCAGTGAACAACTGTCTGTAACTCTAAGATCTGACACCCTCACATTGACATACATGCAGGCAAAACACCAATGCTAATAAAATAAAAATAAATGAATATTAAAAAAGGGTGGTAGCTTCAACAGTATAACTCATCCTATAGTTCTGTAGGTCAGAAGTATAATACAGAGCTCTCTTGTCTAAAAGCTGTAAGAGAGAATCGCATTCTTGCTCTTTCCACCTTGTAAAGGCCATTCATTTTTTTATTTTATAGTCCTCTATTTTTCTGACCCAGTAATGTTAATAACGCTGTAATAGATTTTGGTGTTTTCTCTTCTCTCTGTGTATATGTGTGGTTTACACCTGCATGTGTTTATGTCAGTGTGTGTGTTGTACGCATGTGTGTATGTGGTGGGGTATATGTGCCTTTGCCTGTGCAGCGGCCAGGAGAAGTGTGTTAGGTGATCTCCTCTATCATCATGCCTCGCCTTATTTCTTTGAAGGTGGATTCTTCCTTAACCTGGAGCTTATAGTTTTTTGGCTAGGCTGATAATCTGCTCCCCTCCCTCTCAGTGCTGGAGTTACATCCATGCTCTGGACCATTTCCAGTTTTTATGTAGGTGCCGGGATTCAAACAGGTTTTCCTGCTTGGGCAGCAATCATTGAGCCAGCTCTTCAGCCCAATATTTTCAGCTTTTAAAACTTCAAGTAATTAGATTGGACACAGATAATCTAGAGAAATATTCCCAACTTAAAGTCTTTAATCTTAACTATGCAAAAGTCCCCTTTGCCTTGTAAAAGCAGATATTCATAACATATTACTGAATCCACAAGTTCCATTGTAGATGTACAACTGAGATCAAATGATCCAAACTCCCTGAGTGTATCTTTGTAAGAGTAAAGTATTGGTAAATACTGGCAGGATAGTTCTTTATGGTAAACATTCTTTCACGATTGCTTTAATGTTTCCCATGAATAAGCAAAGCTGCTCATAAATAAGAGCTAACAGACTCTTCCCTTTTGCCTAATTGCCTTGACTAGGGAGGGAGCTGTCAATCTAGCAGCCCCTTTCTGGCAGCTAGCTCTATTGTCATTATGGCAACCCAGCTGCTTTGAACATTTCCATGAAGTGTGGCTACACTGTGGCTATAAAGGGAACTTCACTCTCAGCTGTTGTTGGCTGAGGTCATAATTTCTGCTTCAGGGGGTCTTGCTCTAATCATAATGGTTCCAGCCTGCAACAGTGCTAGAAAACTTCCCTTCATACATGACAAAGCTTTGTGACACTCCAGATAACCTACAATAGAGAGTCATGCTGCTAGCTGCTCTGGACCTTGTAATAGTAATCCTCAAGACAGAGGGGCCTCTCTTAGTGATTCAGTAAAAAGACTGTACTTCACAGAAATGAGGCTGTGTTTATGTGAGGTTTGTGAGTGGCCATGTGTTTATATGACACATACTTCTGATTGGTGGAGCTGGAAGACAGAGTGTGATTGGTGGAATTAAAATCTGAGCATAAGCATTCCTGTTCCCCTTTTTAGCTATGTAACTAGGGTATGTTTTAGGGTGTGCATGTGTGTAGTGGGTAGTCTGGAAGATTTCACTCCTATGAACAAATAACTCTCCCTCATGTTGCAACATTAGACCACAATAAAGCTTTCTTCTAAATGGTCTTTTACCTACTTGTAGTCTTTATAACCGGTAAAGCAGGTTTGGTTGGCTGCACAAAAACCAAACAAGAATGCATGGTTTCTAGCCCCGGCAGTGACAGTGAGGAGGTGAGATTTCCACAAAGTTACTGAGAAGTAAGGGTCTAGTTCAGCAAACACAGGACAATAACACTAACAGGAGCTGAGTACTTGAAAGAGCCTCAGGGAGCTCGGAACCCTGTTATTTGAAGCCTGTAACTGTAAGAGTAGGAGGTGGCTGAATAGTTCCCTGAATACCAGAGGGCAGGCTGTACAAGAAGCTAATAAGGTTGGTGGAAGTATTAAGACAAAAGATGGCAGAGACCCTGAGACTATAGAAGTCAGGAAGAGTAAAAGGTGGAAACCAAAAGGGAATGCAAGTCCAGTTGCTAGAAGAGTTCCTGAGCTACCAATGGTTAAAGAACCAAGATGACTCAAACTAATTAAGTAGCTATAATGCTAGCTGCTGAGTGTTGAGACCCTAAACTCAGGGCAATAGACTCTGAGCACGCACAGCAATAGTCTGCAGCTTCAAAACCTTCGTGCCATATGACTCTGTTTCTCTTTAGAGGAAGCTGGTCTTATGAGCTTCTGGAAATCTGCACCATCAATTCTAAGGGAGCTGCTGCTTGTAGCCAACTTTGTGACAATGTATTTTGAGGGTGGAGTACATTATCCTACCTTCTCTACATATAGTAGTTTATTATTTTGTAAGTATTTATGTTATTTCCAGTGTTCTAAAATTATAAACATTGCTGTAATAAATAACTTTGTGCATATGTATTTTCATGTTGGTGGCTTATCTTCAAGGGTGGATTGGCAGATTCTTGATCAAAATGTATTTAGAGAATATATTGTCTGTCACATTTTCAGAAGGGCTATTCCAGCTTGCTTTTCCATCAAAAGTGTATGACAGGGTCGGTTCCCACATCTTCACTGATGAAGCTGTTTACTTAACTGTTTCTGCCAGCCTGCAAGGTGGAGAGTATTTCCAGGTTTACATTTTTCTGAATGGGAATCTGAACAGTGTTTCAGACATTCCGAATGATTTTTAGGTTTTTCTTTCTCCCTCCCGCTTTCCGTTCTTTTCCCCTTCCATCCCTAAAGAATGACTTGTTCAGGAGCTGGAGAGAGAAAGCTCAGTGGTTAAAGGTGTGTACTGCTCTTGCAGAGAACTTGGGTTTGGTTCTCAGCCTTGTGTCTAGCAGTTCTCAAAGGTCTCTAATTCCAGCTCCAGCGATCCAACGCCCGCTTCTGGCCTCCATACACATCTTCACTCATAAGCACAACTTTGTCAAAGACACACCCACATAAACCCACACACCCATACACAGACACTTACTTTTTCCAAAAATGACTTGTTCATATCTTCCCTCAAATCCCCCAATTTTTTAATTTCTTGTGCTTTAATCATTTGTTTTCTGACTTTCAATAGTTTTAAAATAGGTAAATATTTTCTCAGTTTATTAGTTGTCTTTTGTCTGTTTATTAGTTTTCTCTTTTGTAATTTTATACTATGCAATTAAGATATTTTATAAAAATATTTATTTTTATTTATCATTTTTATTTTGAGTGTGTGTGTGCTCCATGGTATGCATGTAGGAGTCAGGGAACAACTTTGTGGAACTGGTCTCTACCTCCATATCTGCATGGATTCTCAGGATCAAACTCAGGTCGCTGGACTTTAGTGGCAAGCTGAGGTATCTTGCCAGCTTCTAATAACAATTTTTTTTTGTGGTTATAATCCTTGATTCTTTTTAACTGCATCTGGCTTTTCAGTATCCATCATGAAAATTTTCCCTGTGCTAAGGTTAAAGAATGTCATCCTGTTTTCTTTTAGTAATTACTTGGCTATTTCTATTGTCTTCCTACACACAGATCTCTAGTTCACTTGAAGCCATTGTGAGGTGTGATATACATATTTAATTTTCCCCCAAATGGTTCCATAGTTGTCCTGATAATGCTTAGATGAATACCAACCATTTTTTTCTTTCAGGAAATCATTCTTGATTTTTGTAATAGTACCAGATCTCTCTCCTGATTATGCAAGAACCCTTGTTTATGTTATTTCCTCTATCTTGAGGTATAATTAGTTCTGTTTCTGTTTTATTTTATAGCCTCTACTGAACTGCAATCCTGGGAGGCAAATAAGATCAAACAAATTAAAGTCATCTTTATATTTATGCATTTTTTAAGGAACAGTGAATTACTTCATAGTTGTAGAGTAGAATGCTAATAATAATTAGTCTGAATTAAGATAAATCCAATTCATTAAAACAATGCCAAACCTGCTGTTTAAGAGAAAAGATTCAGTATTTGAACTTTTTGTTTAGTGGATCACCTCAGTTTCTCATGTAAGCATGTGCTTTCTTATGAATGAACAGTGACTAAGCTGATCTCAAGTTCTGAGTATGAATATTAAGCAAAATAGCTTTAAGGCGGAAATAGTGAGAAATGGTGGATCAAACTAAAAGAGAGAACACTGTCCTAAAGTGAGGTCTATTAGCCTCTTAGTCCATTGGACAGTCTCCCAGAGGTTATCATGGAAGCCTCAAAAAGCATTAGATAATACAATGTAAAAGGCATTTTTCAATGTCAAGAGAGATGGACTAGAAGAATTTAATTGAAAATTTCTGCCTCTCATTTCTAGGACTCTAAGAATAACAATATCACAGATGGAGAGAGACTGGAGACTATTAGTTATTTAAAAAAACAAAATTCTTAGTGCCTTGAGTGAAATGAAATGTTCCTAAATTACTATTCTGAATAATGGTAAACCACAGGTATAATATCAACAACACAATTACTCTTCACTAATGTAGGTCAGGTTATCCTCTTTCTTCTTTGGTTTATTTTTTGTACAGAATAAATGAGGAACAAAAAAGAGAAATGGAAAAACATAATGTAGAAAAGATAACAACCTCCACACATCTTAAATGCTGATGGACTTCATTATTATAAGACGCATATGACAGCGTCCCTGATGAACTGTCGCCTTCTTTGGGCTCCTGTGGCAAGCACTTTTACCCAGGAGGCACCTTGTCAGCTCCTACGAACACTTTTTGTAAAGTCAGATTTACTGGTTCTTTTAATCTTTTTTTTTTTTTTTTTGGTTTTTCGAGACAGGGTTTCTCTGTGTAGCTTTGCGCCTTTCCTGGAACTCACTTGGTAGCCCAGGCTGGCCTCGAACTCACAGAGATCCGCCTGCCTCTGCCTCCTGAGTGCTGGGATTAAAGGCGTGCGCCACCACCGCCCGGCTGGTTCTTTTAACTTTTAAAAAGGTTTTGTCCTGTGCTAAGATTAAAAAATTAGTTTTTAAAAAAATTTTTTTATTAAGCAATACATGGCCTGTTTCTATTGTCTTCCTATATTTAGGTCTCTAGTCTACTTGAAGATTACTCTTTTGTGTGGTATGAAGTTGGCTATTCTATTCATTAGCAAGGTGGGTAGTGTCTCCAGGTTTACGTTTATGATTGTTTTGAAAGACGTTTCATACATTCATTCAGGATATATATGTATATACATCACTAACACACACATGCACACCACACAAAGAAAGAACAACTTGTTTAGGGAATGGAAAGATGGCTGAGGCAGGGTAACTGTCACAAGTTTGAGGTTTGCTGGGGCTACACATTGAGTTGTAGGTTAGTCTGGGCTAAAATGTGAGACCCTGTCTCAAAAATCCAACCAACCAACCAACCAACCAACCAAACACAATAAAAGATGTGAGATGAAGTCAATCAACTTGTTCTTGGTCAAAGAGGTTAAGATAACACAGTAAAACATAGAGTTCTCTCCCCACCTCCTCCTCTTAGACAGTCTCTCTACACAGCCCTGTAGCTGTCCTAGAACTCACTCTGTAGACTAGGTTGGCCTAGTACTCACTGAGATCTACTTGCCTCTGCCTCTGGAGTGCTGGGATTAAAGGTGTGTACCACCACAACCTGGCATACAGTTCTTTCTTTATTAAAATTTTATACATTGATTTATTTGTGTGGATATGTGTTGGGCTGTACACCACAGTACATATGTGGAGATCAAAGGACAATTTATGGGAGTTGGTTATCTTCTTTTACCATATGGGTTCCAAGAGTCAAACTGAGGTCTCTAGGCTTAGTGGCAAGTGCCTCCACCAACTGAGCCATCTTGCTTGCCCAAAATACAATTATCATTCTTTTGCCTATTCTAAAAACAAATCCTTAAATGCCAACAATGTTTAATTCTTGTATTGGTAACCTGACAGAATCAGGCAGGTGAACCTATCCTCTAAGATCATATGTAAAGAAGAGTTCTCAACTTTTTTTCAACTGCAACCACTTGATTTTAACGGAAGAGTGCTTCTGAGTAAGAGATCCCACTGACTGCATAAAATGTAGGTAAATAGGACAGATCATCAGAGTTTGGTCTGCAGTTCTGTTGTTACTATTGTCTTCTTCTTGTTTGATTTTTAAAGAGCTGAACAGCACTACATTCCCACATAGCCAACTATACTGTAAATGAAGGGCAAACTCATAGGAAAAATAATCCCCATGAGTCATTCCTTCTGTCATTATGTTCCATAGAACATAGAAAGAACATTTTTTTCTATTTACTATATTCCATCCTTCTTAATTGTTTTACTTAGCAGATCAACTGAAGAATCTTGAAAAACAAAAAGTACACAATATACAGTATGTATATATACTGAGTAATTCAGAACTACCAGATTATGATGAGGGTACTACAGCATAAAAAGGGAAGAAGGCCCTTGCAATCTGCATAGCTTGGACAATACTACATACTCTCCACAGATTTAAGTGAGCTTTCAGAAATGTACTAGGAAAAAGAATAGCCTGGAGTGGGGGTGGAGCATAGCTTAGTGGTAGAGTGCTCACCTAGAATGTGTGAGGACTCGGGTTCAAGTCCTAGTAGTACAAAGCAAAATAATAAATCCCTTAAAAAAAAAAAAAGAACAGTCTAATGTTGAGGTTATAGGGCGAATAAGAAGGACTATAAGGCTTCAAAAAAAAGTGGCTCCTAAATTATGTTGACTATATAAAATGAATAAAATATAGTTGAGTGTGTATTTTAATGTTTACTTAATAAAATATAATATTCAAATGCATGACTGAG
>CABHPR010127308.1:0-18065 GCA_902168415.1 Peromyscus melanophrys | reverse complement strand
GTTCTATGTGTAGTTTGAGGTTAGAATTCACTTTTACAATTTTCCATAAGGACAACCTATCGTCTAGTGCTGTTGACCGAATCCTTTGTCCCTACTGTCTGCCATTCTACCATTGCATTCAGTGTGGGAATAGGTATGTTCTGTGAGCTGTGAGCAGTGGGTGATTTTTGTGTGGATCTGTTTCATTCTAGTCTGAGTGCTTAACCTGAGCGAATCTTCTTGTTGTTGTTTCTAATTTTTAATTAAAAAAACATGTGTATGCATGTGTGTCTAAGTGGTAGTATGCGCACATGAATACAGGTGCCATGGAGGAGAGGTGGAGTTTCAGATCTCCTATACCCGTGGCTACAGCTGTTGTGAGCTGCCCAGTTTGGTAGTGGGAACCGAACTCAGGTTCTCTGCAAGAACAGCAAGGGCTCTTAACAGCCGCCTCTCCAGCCTCGTGTTAGTCTTTAGAATGTCACAGAGTAAATTCTTCCCTGCACTCTTCGTTTTTAGCGCGGTCTCAGCTTCTCCTTACCCTTTTGTTCAAAGTTAATTATTCCTGTTTGATTCTGCTAATAAATTCATTTTTATCATAATTACATCAATTGCATCGGTTACTTTATGAAGAATTAACACCCTAATCTAAGCGAATTCTCCTGACATTGGTTTGAAGTTTCTATTGAAATTACTTTATGCACTGAGTTGCTGGTCTGCTCTACTTCCAACCCTTAAGTTTCTGACTTGCTTTTGAGTCTTCAGTGGTTAGAGCAGTGAGTGTGGGCTTGTCTTTCTTCTAATAAAGTCTGTCCACCTCCACAATCACAGGTGACAGGCATTGCGCAGTTTATATCTCTTTATCACACAATAAAAACTTTCTACCGCCAATCTTCAGTTTCATTATGAATGACAATATTTTCTTATTTAATGCTTCCCTCTGTAAGTTGACATGATCATATGTTTATAGTTCTCCTGCAATCAATTTTTATGAAGCATTAAGGTAATAACTTGTTAAATACTCTTCTCACTCTTGACATGAGGCGTCTTATTTAGACTTGATTCTTATCTACACTGCTAGAGTCAGTTGGTGGCTTCAATCAGAAAATAACTTTTCTGCAATCTCAAACGAAATTACTTTTCATTTACAGTCTTTTTACCTATTTAATATCACATTACATATTTTACCTCAGATGAATGAGTATGTTCCTCATCATATTTTGGGGAAGAGGCTAATAAGATAATAAATGTTGCCTTAATTTTTGAATCTTGACTCCTTTTCACATGGATTATATGGTATAGAAACTAGTTTTTCAACATTTCTGACACATACTTCTCTCTCATAGAATATTCAGAATAAGTGCTCCTTACAGGCAGCCTACCTGCTGTACAGACTGACCCCTTCTGCTTTGGCTCTCTGCCCTCTTCAGTATGTGGTTTCCAAGCTCACAATTCATAGGAATTAACAGGGGGAATCACAAAACATTTCTGCTCAAATCCCCTTGATTGAAACTGGGACTCGAGAAACTACAAAGAATTCTGAGAAACAAAATCTGGTTGTCTAGCTGTGCACCAAAGAGAGGGAATGAGCTTGAGCAGCTAGCAGCTGTGCTTCTACTCGAAAGGGAACAGACTATATTTCAAAATCTACTACAGAAGTTTTTACTTTCCCCATAACTTATTTAATCCTTTTAAAAATAAAATACTAGTCAGTAACAAGCAAAGAGCTTTCTTCCCAAAGGCCCTCCTGAACTGTAAGTGCCCCCAGCCTGATGGTGATGGCAGATAGAACCCTCACAGCATGGTTCTGCCAGCTCCCTCGGGAAAGCCTCCCTGTCAGACATAACAGATCCCACTGGCTGGGGACTAGCTGTCTTCAGGTTACTGTTTTCTTCAGAACAGTAAGCAACTGACTGAAAGCAGCTGTGGTCAGTGTTGTTTCTGCAAGATGCTTGCAAGGCAGACTGTCGCCCACCCCTGGAGACTCAAAATGATTCAAAGGCAAGTGGGAAGGAAAAGAGGAATGAAGACAGAAAGTGTGTGGGCTTGGTGTCTGGAGAAGCAGGACGGGAAGGCCCTGTGTGTTGCTCATCAGCTGAGGAACACAGCTCCATGTTTATACTAACATGTCAATCTGGATTCACACACTGTGAGCTATATGAATCCTAACTTGCTTAGGTATAAACACAGGGTAAGAGATTCATGTTATAGATGAATGACAAGTGGCCAGTGGAGTTTCAAAGAACAGAAGACAATCCCCTATAAGGACATTCATGAAATGTTATTTGTGGGCCTGTGATATGGCTTTGCAGGTAAGAGTGCTTGAGTCCGACCTGCCCACCTCATTTCATCCCAGGTTCCACATGTTAAAGGAGAGAACCAACTCTGCACGTTGTCTTCTGACTTCAATACCTGTACCATGCCACATTTACACAGGCACACACACACTAATTAACTAACGAATTAGTTGATTAATTTATTAATTCAGTTTTAAGATGGTATTTCCGTCCAAGGAATCCCGCAGGAACATCTGTGGGCCAGTTGAGTTTCAACCTCTCACAGAACAGTCAGTCACCCTTGATGCACATATGCCTGTCTCTGCACTTGTCTGCTTTAGTCGCGCTTACCTCAAGGTCCTCTGTGACTTATTCCACTCTTTGTTGTTTCCATCCTGTCTCCAGGATGTTCCCATCCTTATTTCTTTATTTCCATTCATGTTCCTTCACAATTAAGCTGCCTTGTGTACTAAAGTGGCCCTTGTACCTTATGTTCTTAATCCCAGATAGTGATGACATAACTCCCATACTCCCAAATTTATTCCATCCTTCTAAACCGAGTCTAAGTTTTGATTCCTATTCCAAGTTTTTCCCATCACCCACTCCACCTGTTCTTCTTACCCATAAAGCCTTGCTGTTCCTGCCTTCATCCCTGTTTCTGATACGTTCCTATCACCTTGGACTTTCATACTTCATTTTACAGTTGTTGGCATCCTCATCCCTCTTAGCTAAGCCCAGAGCTGTTTGAGGCCAACAACATATCTTTGATTCCTTTTTATAGCCTCAATACCAGAAAGAAAGAGATGTAACACTATAGAATGTTCTAGTTACAAAACAATTGGATAGCTATTGCATAAACAACCTTCATTAAGGTGTATCTTTTGCATATAGATAGGTAAATGTCATTAGGTTGTTGATCAATATTTAATAAGCAGTTCAACAAATGTCATGAAGTGTAGCATATGCTAATTCCCACACAGAGTCCACAGCCATCACCATGGCATCACTAGAATAAAGCTGAGAGGAGGGAAATAGTGAAGAGTTTCCCACCACATATTTCTCACACAGGTAGAAGACACTGAGAGCAGGCAAAGTAAAATGTAATAGTGTCAGGGGTAGTACCTGTGCAGGATTTTTGAAAATTTCTTTAAACCTTATTTAATTGTGTATGTGTTGCCTACATATGAGTATGTGTACTACATCCCTGCCTGCTGCCCAGGGAGGCAAGAAGAGGGCATCAGATCCCCTAGAAATGGAGGTACAGATAGTTGTGAGCCACCATGTGGGTGCTGGGAACTGAACCTGGGTCTTTTACAAGAGTAGCCAGTGCTTGTAGCCTCTGAACTAGCTCCCTGTCTCCCAACTGTTGAGTGCTTACAACTCTTGTCTTTAATATAATTTTATATATTACATATGTATTAAGTTTAATATAATTCAATCTAATGTTTAGGGATGGCTATGCTTAAAATGTGAGTCACAGAATTCCTGAAAGTCCAAGAATTAGCTTCCAGATGCAGGTGTCAACTGCATTCAGTGTGCTATTGCTGAAGAATTGCAGGGCTTCGACAATGTGATGGGAATATTGCATGGGGCAGGACCAGGGGCATGTGAAGGGCTTCAGCTCTACACTTTTGCCTCTCTCTCTCTCTCTCTCTCTCTCTCTCTCTCTCTCTGTCTCTATCTATCTATCTATCTATCTATCTATCTATCTGTCTATCTATCTCTCCCCCTCTCTCTCTTTCTCCCCTTCCTCGCCCACCACTCAGCCACCATCTATGACTTATGTCCCTGTCTCTCATCACTTACCTCTCCCATGTCACACCTAGTCACTTCACCTCCCTGGCCCTGTAATGTACTTGTGACATTTTATTCCTATTTCCATCCCCTTTACACATCCAGAGAGTCAAGCAAGATCGAGGACCTAACAGTAGAAAATCTCCAAGATCGCTGTTCATGGGAGCATCTAGCAATCCCTTCCCTACTTACATAATCTTCCTTTATATCTGAAACTCCTTTGATCACAGGGAGTTCACATCCTCATAACAGTCTCTCTTTCCAGAATGCCATTTCTTATTCAGGATGCCTCATTACATCTGCCTTCATTATGCCTACCAGGTCAGCACAGAACAAACCCGCAGGTGTACACATGCCTTTATCACCCTTGAGCATTTCTTTCTGTCAATACCCCCACTTCCTTCATATGTGTCCTGCGACTCATTGTCTCTAAACCTTTTGCCATTGAGAATGGCCTCTAATTACACATCTTCTCAATATGAACTCAAACCCCTAGGGTAATCCTGTTAATCTATTTCCAACACATCCATACACTGGTTACAGTTGAATGAAGGAAAAGACCACCCACAGTTGCCCTGGAATGTCTCTAAGATCTTCCTTACCACCAAGAAACACCCACTGCTAGTGCTGCTTATATTAAAACATCAGAAATGACTCCATTTGCTGTGTGGTCTACATTGGATAATCAGCAACAACTGCCCAAAGCCCCTGATATCAGATATACTCCATGTGTCCACAGGATCCCATTTATCCGCTAAGTAGTGACCCATAAAAAGGTAAATTGGGTTATTTTGGCATAGTCCTTGAAACTCTCCTGTCTTTACCTACAAACCCTAAATTTCTGTGGTTCCTGCCTCCCCAGCTTCTCACTAGGGTGGCCGCTGTGCAGCCTGCTGTTGAGCACTTATGAGACTGGGAGGTAGAGGAAAATGAACAGTTGGAGAGCAGTGTGTTTAGGATTCCAGTGGTCCAGAAAGAAAGAAGGGCTTACCTCCTCTGTGGAGAGTTTATCAAATAAGGAGATTGGAATACAAAAGCCTCAGTGGGCTGGGGATGCTGTTATGCAGCAACATGCCCAAAGGAGTTTCCTTTTCCTTTTGAACTTCACATTAAGTAACTTCACGTCCTTAAAAGTATCATGTGGTGGTATCTAGAGAGCCAAAATCACATGGTGCTTTTCAGCTGAGGTATGAAAATGGGTTCTGCACCCGGCACCCTGGAGAAGTGAAGGAAAACCCAAACATCCCACTGCCCTGGAGAGTCCTCACGCATGGTGCAATTTTTATTCAGAAGGGAAAAGTTGTCAAAACCTTTTGCACTTCAGAATGTAGTGAATAAATGGGGAGAACTACATTTTAGTGTCTGCACTGGGAACCAGATCCTCAAATAGGACCATTTACAAATGATAGCAATATTTCCCATCAACACTTGGTACTTACTGTGTACTAAGTGTGACACTACTGAGTACTCGGGAATCAACATACTGTGTTCATCTGCTCTCTGCAGACAGGCAGAAAGAGAAGAAACCTATTCTTTTTTGAAAGGGATATAATTCTGTAGTAGTATAATATAAAAAGAAGTAAGTTTAAGTGTGGCAGGTCATAGGATATCTTAGGGGTCACAAGTTTTCTGACGTTTCCCAGCAGTCAGGTGTCTCTCTCTCTCTCTACCTGATGTGCACTTCTGTATTTAGATGGTTTCAGTATCTTATTCCAAAACGGCCCTGTGTGTCTCTACCATAACTGTACCTCCATCTGTATATGGTCTGGATGAATTTTCATTAGGAGGGGCATAGCTCACATGCCTTGCTCTCACAAAGCTGGGTATAATTATATTTTAATCTGTTTCTATGTTTGTTTCCTCCCACAGTCTGTATACTGCCAGAAAACAGCAACTTTGTGTTATTAAATTTGAAATCACTAACATCTAGTGCAGTCCCCAGTGCATACCAAGGGATAAATGAAAATTTTCAACCCAAATGAATGTGTTACAAGTCTGGAGGAGAGAGCCCTTTCGAGGTTACATTTCTTAGGACTAATGTATTTCCTATACTATACTTCATTTATCAGACAGAAGCACAAAGACCAACTCCAGTCTGTGTTCAACTGTGTCACTAATACATACACATGTGTCCACAGAGCTACAGATACGTTAAGCGTGTATTTATGTGTACATATTTACTTCATTAATTATATAGGCATATGTATGCAGTTGAATTATATTCCAGTCAAAATACTGAAGTGAAGTCACCAAATTTCAATATTTCTGGGCAGATCCTTGACTGCTCTGAATCAGGACTTACAGTGTTTGCATCAGAGCATTTTATGACCAATGAAAATGCTCTTAGGAGAGTCTGAGACACAAGACTATCTGTGTCACACTGTCTCTCACAAGGGAACCAAGGAGTCAAACACAGGAACTCCTATTTAAGTCTAAGGAAATCATTAGTCCCTGAAGCTTTCAGCTGTGTGACTCATCTTTAAATGTGAGTCCCAGAAGCTGGCCCCAGTATAAAACAATTTCTGTCAGGAGACTGACTTTTCCCCAATGAATAATTTAAAACTCAACTTTTTTTTTTCATGTGAACTGTCTTATATCTTGGCAGAGGCATAGTATTTCAATAATTTATATAATTTTGAATATAATACAGTTAATGCCAGAAAAGCAATTTCTTTGATATTGAATTATAAGAGAATGCACTTAGGCCACTGTGGCTAATGACCTTGGGGCCGGTAGCATGGAAAATTACGTTTTAACCCAGTTTCATGGAGAACCTGTGCATGTATCCACCAGCACTGCCATCTGCCAGCATATAGTTGCCTGATAACACTTGGTTGTAACATAAGAAAAACTACAACTCATTATCTTTGTGAAAAGGAGATAAGAAAGGTCATTAAGATGGTACAGGAATACTTATTTTTAGAAGCAGAAAATTAACTGGAATCATGACTTTATCACTCATGTTTCTGAATAGACTCCATTCTCATAACACTTCCTTAGGCGACACTCCAGTCACTCCTGAGATCTAATCACACACTCTGTGACAGGTGAGCCACACACTAGTGTGCAGTACGGTAATGCATTGCTTTTGTAAGAAGCCAAGCAACGTGATGTGGAAGTGGGTCCTTGGGTCTTCCAGAGTACATGTTGAACTCTTCCACCAGTTCAAGTGAAATAGGAAGACTATGACTTCCCAGCTGCATCTAGACACAGACTATGGTGAAGACTTTCTACATATAAGTCTTCAGGTGCTGCTTATTCTCAGAGACTGGAAAGATTCTGCATTGGGGAATGTTCTAGGGTGTGAAGGCTGAGGGTCTTCTGTTAGAGCAAGGTTCTTCTAGTACCCTTGAAGGTGCAGTTTGAGTTGATGACAGGCTAATACCACAGATGCTGTGATGGAGTTTTTAATGGCACAAAGTTTAAAGTCTGAAGAGTACTGAGGTTCTAGTTTGATTTCTATTGCTGTGACTGAGCAAAAGCAATTTAAAAGGAAAGGGTTTATTTGTCTGGCACTTCCATGTCACAACCTACCACCAAGGAAAGCCAGGGAAGAAACTTAAGCAGGAGCTTAAAGGACGCAGAATTCGAGGAGGAACACTATTTTCTGATTCTCTCTCCAGCTTACAACAGGATCATGCTTAGCCAGCTTTCTTATGTATCTAGGACTAGCTGCCTAAGGATGGTACCACCTAAAGTGGACTGGGTCCTCCTACTTCACAGACAGGTCTGCAGGCCAATCTGATGGAGTGGATTCTTATTTAATTAACATTTTTCCTTTATTTTACACACTGACCATAGTTTCTCCTCCCTCCTCTCCTCTCATTTCCTCCCCCCAACTCTCTTCTACCCCCTCCCCATCCACCCCCTCCTCCATCTCCATTCAGAAAGGGGCAGGCCTCCCATGGGCTTGAACATACCATGGCACATCAAGTTGAGGTAGAACTGAGCTCCTCCCCCTGTATAAAGGCCGGGCAAAGTAATCCAGCATGGACCTAGTTAGATTTCCATCTTCAGGTGGATATCATCAGTAGTGGGTATTCTGTGGAGCAACACTCTTCCCTGGGGAACTATAGCTTAGTCTGAAGATGAACTCTGCATGACCAACTTCTGTATATCTACTCCACTAAAAATATTTTTATTCCTAATACTAGTGATCAGTTTTGACCAAGCTGCCTCTGAGCACCCATTTCTGAGGTCTCTTCTCCATTGTCCATATAAGTCTATAAGATAACACTTTTCTCTGGTAGTTCCATAAGCCATGAAGTCAAGCAGCATAAACCTTTCAACTCTTGTTACTCTGAAAATCATGCTAAAATTGAGTAAGTACAAACTGTGACCATTTACCTTGCAAGTGAAACTATACTCTGAGGTTATTTGGACCCGCCATCTACAGTCTCACCAGGATGAGTTGCCTAATTAGGACTCCTATAAACTGTAAAGCATCTCATGCTATACTCCTGATGTCTCAGAATCTCATCATGCAGCTTTCACATGTGGCATCTCCATGTGCTGTCTTTAACAGGGTGGCTCCAGGGTGGTCAGACTAACGACACAGTCTCCTAAGCCTCCAGGAATGAGTGTTCCTAGAGAACAGGGCAAGAGACTTTATGATTCAGTTTGGAAGTCATTCAGCTTCCGATTCTCCTGTTGGAATCATTAGTAGCAAACCAAAGTCAAAGCGAGCAGTGTGGGGAGGGATGGAGCCCATCCTAAGGAGAGGGGTGTTGGACCCATGGCCTGTGAGTGGGTAGGAGTGGGATCTGGGGTGCTGAGAATTCTGTTCTGTGACACATGCCATACCAGCTACCAGCCCTTCACCCTTGCTGCAGGCATCCTCTGCCAGGCACTTTGCCAACAATAAAAAAAAAGGCAGAGAGCCAAGGCAAACATCTTCAATTCCCACCCAACCCCACTCCAGCTCACTTTCAAAACTCCACAGTCTGAGGAGACATTGTTTATTGCCACCCAAAGCTTCATCCCCAGTGAGCTTTTAGGACTACATGGAAATATTGAGGATCTATGTAAAGCTGCATGCCTAAAAGTACCTAGGTAAGATACATTAAGCTACTAATAATGATTACCCCTAATGGTGGTATGATATTGAGTCACATGACAGTGCAACAGTACTTTGTTTTAACCACCAAAGTCCATTTCAGATGCTACAATCTATGATATTTTCCTTCTTATTCTTTACATGTTTTTTCACCCATTAATTTCAGTAAATGGGTATCATCTTCATAATTAGGATAATAAATATTATTTACAAAGAACAAAGGCATGAGTGTACTTCAAAGAAGACATTATTTTTCTAATGGTGCTGAAATGGCACATTTACTTTGCAAGCACAAGAACACCACAGCAGCTTTTAGACACAAAATCTGATAAAAAAAAAATTGTAAAAATAAAACAGCTACAGAGCCCTGGGCCTGTGAAGACTGCTCACATTGAACCCAGTGAAGTGGAGTGGGCATTCTTCATGAAATCAAGGCAGGTGGTACATAAGTACTCCACAGCTCCAAGGGTGCATTCAGACCATTGGGTTTTAAAAAGCCTGGAGCAAGCTCTCTGCTATGGGAAATGTTTGCAAAACAGGCATCTGGGTTCTAGTTTGACATAGATGTGCTGTTTTCTCTGGTTTAGGAAAATGATTCACTCCAAGCACGGAGGAGGAGGCAAGAAGTCTTTTCAGCTTATGCAGAGGACACTCCCATGGCTCTGCTCCAAAGCTGGTCAGCAGGTTTATAGGAAGAATAACCATACTAAAAACAGGCACCTTCATTCCTTGATCTAAATTCCTGGAAAGGGACACATTGTAGCTACCCAGTGGGTTTTTCTAAAGTTCTTAAAATACTTTGCCAAATGGTTTCCAGGAAAACACTCATCAATTCTTAATAAAACGTTACCATCTCAGCAGGTTTGGAGACATGGGGTTGGTTCCTGGGCAGCCTGGGTGGCAGCCTACACCCACAGGCTGTTCCCTGAGCCTGTGACACCAGTTTTGCCCAGCATGCCTTGACCTTCCTACTGTTGCTGCTGCTGTAATTCCAGTCCTGCAGTTATGTCTGAACATCCAAGACTGCTGTGGGATGGTCTGTATGTCAAACATGTTGCTTATTGGTCAATGAATAAAACACTGATTGGCCAGTGGTCAGGGCAGGAAGAAGTATAGGCGGGACAAGGAAGAGAGAATTCTGGGAAGTGGAAGGCTGAGGCAGAGACACTGCCAGCCGCCACCATGACAAACAGCATGTGAAGATGCCGGTAAGCCACAAGCCATGTGGCAAGGTATAGATTTATAGAAATGGATTAATTTAAGATATAAGAACAGTTAGCAAGAAGCCTGCCACGGCCATACAGTTTGTAAGCAATATAAGTCTCTGTGTTTACTTGGTTGGGTCTGAGCGGCTGTGGGACTGGCGGGTGACAGAGATTTGTCCTGACTGTGGGCCAGGCAGGAAAGCTCTAGCTACACAAGACACTAAAGCTGACGCCAGCCCGAGGTGCACCAGGGGTCTGAACTCCAGTGTGCAAATATTCCCAGCCAGCAACTATTGATCCCAAAGCCCAAATGAAACAAAAATAACAATCCTATACCCACCCAAATATGAAAACTCAAATGCAGCAATGTTGCATTTTACTTCCTCGGTGTTTTAAAGCAAGTAAGAAATCTGCCTCCCAACAAAAATATGAAAACTGTTAGTTCACTGCTTCAGATCTTCTCTAAGTCCAAGGGACTATTTAAATTCTTTGATCACATTTAGTTTTCATGTATAGTCAGCCTTCTCTTAAGCCTGTTTCCATTTGTCATTGAAAAGCTATAACGCAGGAACATTTTCAGTGAGGAAATAAGCCTTAAATTTAAAAGATTCCTCGTATTGTTATCCCCGAGTTTTTCTGCCCCCATGTTGAACTGACAAGAGATAAGGGTAAGAAAGGAAGAGGAAGTGATGTCGTGTTGAGTTTACCCACTACTCCAGGCTACATGGGGGCCCTTCCCTCATCCCCACTCACACTTCCTGTAATGCTAAATGTCTTACTGCTTCAGAGACCCTGTTCTGGGCTTCTCAGGAGGAAAGGACCTAATGGGAAAAGCTGCAGTGTCTCCAGTGTGGCTGCTTTTCTTCACGCACCTTGCTGATCTTACCATTTAATAACAAATTGGAAGCACCTAAGCACCCTCCCCGTCTAGACCATGGACACAGGGCACAGTGGCAGAAATCAGAGAGAAACGAGTCTCAACCAGAAGAATCAGAGAGTCTCTGACCAGAGGACAGATTTTAAGGAGGAGTCACTGGATTGTATCAAATACTTATTACCTAGACCACATAACCACTGTTCTAAGAGCTCTCTTTCTGCCCCTCCTCCCACCGAGGATTGGAAAAGCTCATTAGATTGTACCTCTCCATTACCTGGATACAATCATCACATCCTACTCACATTTCTTCTGTTTCAAAAATGTGGTCAAATATCAGCACCCTTGCCTATTCTCACCTTCCGAAAAAATAAGTTTGTAATTTTATAGTCCCAAAACATTGTGTGGACACCTCTTTGTAGGTGTTGTGAGTCCATATTATAATTAGTAATGTTATGAATCTCTAACTCTAGAGAGATGGACCTTTTGAGAATACCTTTCTGATGCAGCAGGGACTTGGAAAATATCCAATGAGTGACTGTATGGGTGGCCATCTGGGTGCTAACAGGTGATTGCTATGTTGTCCTGTTTAATAGCTGAAGAACACAATAGATTGAGAAATAATTAGGCACAGCTTTTAAATGAGGAAAAATACTAAAGTTTGCAACATGATTCAAAGTTGGAGCTAGAAGAGGAAGATGTATTTCTCTCAAACATGTTCTTTACCTCCTAAGTTGTTCTGGCATATTCCATCAGTAGGCAATTCATGAATCTGGCAAGCTTACATCTATAACTTATGCTGTGGTATTTTTTTCTTCTTTTCACTATCTTTGAGTGATGGGATGAGGAGAGAAGCCACACACATCTCTGAAATGCCATAAACTATAAAGTCAGTTACAGTCTGTCAGCTGGGAGAGTGGTTTTGCCGCTTAGATGTGGGCCACGAAACCATCAAGCACCCACAAGCACATTTAGAAAAAAAAATCATGAAGCAATTTCTTCTCTCAGTTTGAGAACAGCACCTTTCCAGAAGGTTGACTGTGAAGCAGAGATGGGCTTGTACCTTCTGGGGACTGGCCAAGATGGAAAGGGAGGTGCCAGCTCTATGGCAGGAGGAATGTTCTTTTTGATACTGCCAGCTATTGCCAGATCAAGAGCAAAAAGAAAAATCCAATTCTCCCAAGATATATGGTTCTGTCTAACTTGTTGACTCAAGTGGTTTGGAAAGGCTTCAGAAACACAGTTTCTGAACTAACAGCCTCTACACTGTGCAGGGAATAAACAATGAAAGTGATAGGTGTGTTCGTGTGTGGGAGTATGCGTGTGCTGTGCACTGTGTGTACATGTGGGGGCACAGGTCAATGTCAGGGTCTTCCTCTGTCACTCACCAACATTTTTGTGAGTTTGGCTGGTTATGTTTTTGAGACTTGGACCTGGACCTTTCTGATTGAGTATGCTGACTGGACAGAAAGCCTCTGGGGATCCTTCAATATCTGCTCCAGCTCTGGGAATAGAAGCCCCTTTTATATGAGTGCTGAAGATCCAAACGTTTATCCTCATGTTCACACAGCTAACACTTTACCAATGTAGCCATCTCCCCAGCCCAAAGCCAATTCTTTAATCTACCTTTGCACATCTTCAAAAATAAAACCAAATAAACAAGAATCACTGTAGCTAGCACACACAATACTATCTAAAATACAATATCCCATTCAGCTAAAGTAAACGTGTATGATTATTGTCCAGCTCCATCTCAGAGTTTGAGAAAGATATGACAGGCATTGATCAGGAGAAACCAGGTGAATAGATGAGTTGAAGGGGAACTCTGTGCTCAGACCATCCACAAGATGAGAAATGATAATGGCATCTTCACCATGTTCTCAAAATTATAATGTGTCCTTCTCATGGTGGCTAGAGGTTTCTGCTGTGGAATAATTCTGCTGTACATTGTAAATATGTCTTGCTTTCTTTGTTAATAAAAAGCTAATTGGCCAATAGCTGGGCACAAAGAGATTGTGTGAGATAGCCTGAGACAGAGAGAATGTTGGGGTGAAGAGCAGCAGAGTCAGAGGAGTCACCAGGGGCCACAGAAGGAGCAGGACATGCTGGAGGATAGGTAAAGCCATGAGTCACGTGGTAGAATGTAGATTAATGGAAATAGGTTAATTTAAGTTGTAAGAGCTAGTTAGTAATAAGCCTGAGCTATCCGCCAATCATTTATAATTAATATCAGTCTCTGTGTCCATTGTTTGGGAGCTTCTGGCAGAACAGAAACTTCTGCTAGCAGTTTCATGGGGAATGTTCACAGAAACGAAGAAACATTAGCTTACTATACACGTGAACACTACAGATATTCATCTCACAGATGCCAGGGCTTTTCCAGTTCCAAATGAGTAAAGAGGGTTTTACTCTAGGCCTCGACTTCTGCTCTACAAAATAAAGATAAAAATAAAATAAAATAATATAAATGAACACCAGTGGCACCAACAGAGAGCAAAGAGTCACTCATAAGTAGCAGAAATTTATTTCTTCCTGTTCTGGAGGTTCAGAAGGCCAAAGGTGCTGACACGGGTGGTGGAAAGGCCCTTCCTCATGTGCCACATCTCCTTAGAGGACAAGGGTGTACCCAGTGCACAGGGGTCTCTTTTATACTGGTCCCCATCCCCCTCATGACCACAGTATTCCTGAAGTGCCTCCTATCCCCATCAGCTTTGGAGTTATGACTTCACTGTGCAGATCTGAGAAAGGGGAAAACATGTAGTCAGGAGCACACACTCAGGAAAGTCTATTATGTCAAGGACTCAAAAAGTCCTCTCAGGAATTCATGTCACTGTTCATGTGACAAGTTCTGAGGGTAGAAGACATAAAGCTGGAGAGAATGAAATCAATTATGGTATAAAGAGACAGAACCACTTTGTAATTTTTATTTCTATTTCTTCTGGTGAGCAAGTTAGGATGGGAGAGCTAGTGTTTTTGACAGTCCCAACAGGGGCATTGGGACCCTGATATTGAGGATTTTGGAAAAGAGCCTGTACTCTCAGAGAATTAGCATATGAAGTATGTTTGTGAAACACTGCCCTGATTTTATATGGTAATAGTAGGAGGCACAGTTTTGATGCTGGGGATATGGTGGTTGCTGTGAACACTGGACAGTGTCCCAGGATAATCTGTAGTTACTAGACTTAGGATGCCATCATCCTTTAATGAAGTGATGTGAAGAGCTGTGACCTCACAGCACGAGATTGATGGAGCATTGACTTGGTCCTAGTTACCCAGCACCATGAGGTAGACCCCAGAGGTCCCCATGACATGCCAGCAGTCAAAATCTCCATCTCATATGCTCAGTAAGAGTTCTCAGCATCATGTGTGATTCAGCTTCATCTGCAATGTAACCTGGCCTCAGAGCAAAACGTTTAATTTGTCCCTTCTAGAAAATGTCTGCATGGGCTTGTAATGTCTTCTGTAAGCACTCTGCTGATGCACAGATGAGTTGCCCTCATGGGGGTTTTCCAATCCTTAGTGATCTTTTTGGAATTCATAGAAAGAGTTCACATTAATACATGAAGGTTGATCATTACAAAAGCAAGGAAAGCTTACTCATGTATCAGCAAACATGAGTTGGTAGTATAGCGAGGTTACAAAGTGCATATTTAACATGTGAAATGAAAGGCCTGGGTCCCATCAAGAAGCCCCAAGGCCATGTTTATATAAGCACCCTAATTAAACTCAACTAGTCACAACAAGGACACAGAAGTAGGAATGGGAGGGGGTTCAGGACTGTGAGAGGCATAAGAGGGACACTGAGGATGAACACCATGCCTCGTGTACACTGTCACAAATAAAATGAGGGTCCTGTATCAAATCCCCAAGAGAAAGAAAATATGGAAAATATGTATATTACATGAAAAAAAAACCTATTCACAAATTCAATACAAACAGTGGGACAATGCCCAAAAGTATGATGCATGTGACCTCCAAGCTCGGATATGCAGGCTGGAAATCTCTTCAGTGCCAAATGTCCTGTTAGGGACATTGACAGATGGCTCATATGGCCTGGGTGGCAGCAGTTCAGACTGACTCAATTTTTGGTAAAGTGAAACCTACAAGAGGAAATAAATTACCTTTAGAGAATCTAAATCCAGAGACACATCTAAGCATGACTCATCTCCTGTCTGGGGGCCAATGAATGTTTGAAGAAAGGGTGCAAATGAACAACTGGGTTTCAGGACCACAAACGACATGGAGACAAAGACAGGTTATGTTAATTTAAATGGATGTGAGTTAAAAGTAGCTAACCTTGGGCCTGAGAGATGTATAAGATGCTTGCCTCAGCCTGATGACCTGAGTTCATTAAATGGAGGAAGAAGAGGATGGACTTCCACAAGTTGCCCTCTGATCTCCACATTGCTCAGGAATGGGTGTGCACCCCCACACACTTCTTGCACATCATGATTCACATTTAGAAGAATACGTTTTGCACAGAATAAATTATTTCTGTGCTCCAGATCACAAATACAGAAACAATGTACATAGCAATCAAAGATACTTCTTAAAACCTATAGCTATTTAGCTAATGCTTTAAAAATCATTAATTGACTAAGTGCAGCAATAGGAAAGCACCTGAGGGAATATAAACTAGGTACATAGAGGATGGGAACACATACTGTAAAATTCCCAGAGAATTTTAAAGTAAATAAGAACAAAAAAATCAAAATTAAATAAAATTCTGATAAAAAAGAACACATATGCAGAATATTAAGCATTTTCTTTTATTTATTTATTTCTGTGTCACTATGTGAACACTTAGAATACTGAGTTCACTATGAGCCACACAAATACTCCAAATGGTGGAGATTCTTCCCACATGTGGCCTTCATTACAGAGACACACAAGCTACTAGAGGAATCAGCTCTGGCTGACTTCAGAGAATTGTGATCTCCTGCCCTGTTCCAGTCATGGTAGAGTCTTAACAACTTTCCCTCCCCCCCCCTTAACTGGTGCACCTTGGGAAGCTCCTGGGGCCTCTGTGCACTCAGCGTAAAAGACCACTATGACTTTCACCCATTTGACCCATCCTCCACATCCCCCTTAGCTGTCTGGCACTGGAGTAGGACATTCTCTTCCCTTAGAGGCTGAGCATGAGCTACACAAATGGTTATGCAATGGAATTTATAAAAACCAGCTTTGGCAAAGATGAGGAAGGTGATCTGGGAAGCATCTCTCTTAGTTACTTTCCTACCTGCTCACTCTCCTTTAAATATCTTAGGGGTGAGGATTATCATTTTAACTTCCTGTATTTTCTGGAGGTCAAGAATGATTCTTTCCAACGCATTTGGTAGAAACTGGAAGCCTTGAATGTGCAGTGATTTTGAATATTCAGCAATAATGCTCACATGTTTTCACCTCCACAAGCAACCGCACAGAAGGGGGTCACCTGTGTTTCCACAAGGCACCTGCTGCTGGCATTTGATGCATCCTGGGAAAGAACTCAGCCAGAGAATTTTTTCTTATTAGTACCCTCCTTCCAGATATTTCTTCTCTGTAGTATGTACCAGGAGGTGATTGCCATCTCTGAAATGACAGGTGACACCTTGGTATTCACGCCTCCTCTCACAACTGACATCTAGGTGTGAAATGTTGAGTCAAACTGTATGGCTAAGAGACTGGGTTGCTTCACATTTAGTCAAACACTAATGCTTAATATGAACCCAGTGTCATGCTGCACCAGTGGTGCAGGTGGATATAGGCTGAGATGGGATTGACAAAAGGGGACACTGTAGAGGACAAGAGTCCATGATTTTCACAGGGTGGCAGTATTTTTATTAAATATACATACTCTTGTCCACCTTTGAGTCAGTTAATACACCTGACTTTCTGAAGGAAATTATCCATAGTTGACTAAAACTCTGTGTAAATACTATCTAGCATTTTTCTGTAGTGGAAATTGGCATTTTATGCCTGTATGTAGGTATGTATATGTATACATATGTACAAGTATCTCACAGTTTAGCAGACTTATGCCTAAATCTAATATCTTACATATTATATATAGTGTATATGTTTTATATGAGTGTGTTTGTTTGTATATGTACATGTTTGTGTGTATTCTTGTGTGTGTGTGTGTGTGTGTGTGTGTGTGTGAGAGAGAGAGAGAGAGAGAGAGAGAGGGAGGGAGAAGGCCAGCAGTTCATGTCCTGTGCCCTCCTCCCTCCCTCTCCATCTTGGGTGTCTCATAGTAACTGCAGCTCACAATTCCGCTGCAGTAGCCAGAAAACCCCCGGGAGCCCCATGTCTCCTGTGGTATTAGAGACACGCACCATGCGTGGTGTTTCACATGGGTGCTAGAGGTGCAGACTCAGCTCCCCCTGTTTATACAGCAAGCTCTTTGGAGCTGAGCCGTCTCTGGACCCCAAATGATATTTTTCTGGTGTTGTAACTTCATTTTTAGTAACTCTTCTGTTCCCAAAGTCTCTTTATCTTTCTTCCTGAATGCTAAGTTCTCTATTTCTGTTTATTTCAGTTAAACCAAAACGAAAATTCAGTTTAGAACTGTTATTGTTGTTGTTGTTTGCTGGAGAAGAGCTAAGTAAAGAGCTTGATGATAATATATTTAAAATGTGTCTTTTGGGGACACTTACGTGGTACTTAGCAGCCATGTTCTTCCTCAGTCACATGAACCAATGCTATGGTTACAAATGTATCAACTTGATTTTCTTGTGGTACAGTATTGGCGAAATTACTAAGGCCACTCCACGTAGTTAAAAGGAGATTTATTTAAAGGCGTAACTCACAAATGAAGGGATAGGTAGATGATGGGTTCTGGAAGAGACGCAGCGCAGTCCGGCGGTGTTCTCTGGAGAACTTTCCTCGGTCTACCTCTC
>CABHPR010127307.1:0-27382 GCA_902168415.1 Peromyscus melanophrys | reverse complement strand
TGTGGCCTTGTTGGAGAAGGTGTGGCCTTGTTGGAGAAGGTGTGGCCTTGTTGGAGAAGGTGTGGCCTTGTTGGAGTAGGTGTGGCCTTGTTGGAGAAGGTGTGGCTTTGTTGGAGTAGGTGTGGCCTTGTTAGAGAAGGTGTGCCACAGTCTCTTCTCACTCCCCGTGGATCTGGATCTGGATGTAGAACTCTCAGCACCATGTGTGCCTGTGTGCAAGCATGCTTCCCTCCAAGACGAAAATGAACTAAGCCTCTGAACTGTAAGCCAGCTGCAATTAAGAGATTTCCTTTATAAGACTTGCCATGGTCATGGTATCTCTTCACTGTGATGAAACCTTAATTAAGCCAGAAGCCAAGCTGTGATTACAAGCTGTGGGTCTGGAATCAAGCATAACTTCACTTTCCAGAAGCGAGACCTTGGGAACACAACCACAGCTGACCTCAACAGGCTCTCCTGCAAAGGCACTATAAGTATCCCTGACTTGATGGGTGGCTGGCGGGCGGGGACCTGACCTGTGAAAGTTTAATGAGTTGACACATACATAGCACAGAATTGTGGTCACCCAAAAATGCTCAGTGAATCGGGTTTTATGTGTAGTTACTTGCACAGGCTGATGGATATGCCTGCTTACTTCCCGGGCCTGTGGCCTACACTCAGCTCATTTCTACAGCTACAATGCCAAGCTCCAAAGCCAGGTCTTCTACCTCTCTGGGTTCAGCAGTGACCAGGTTCCACTTACTGATGTAGGCAATAACTCTATCCTCAGAAGACTTTCACTAAACTCGGTTTCCTGTATAAATTAGTAACCCCTTCCTGCATTATTCTTTTACTTGCTCTCCCACTTTTCGAGTTACATCAGGGAAGTCAAACTCAATACGGAACTAAATTTGAATGTAAAGAATGCACATTAACAGTGCCGTGCCGGCAAGATGGCTTCTGTCACCAAGCCTGAAGTTCCAGGTTCAATTCCCAGAACCCAAGTGGTGGAAGCAGAGAAGTGACTCCTGCAAGTTGTCCTCTGACTTACACACACACACACACACACACACACACACACACACACACACACACACGTGTGATAAATAAAAATATAATAAGAAGTCTTCTAAGTCGGGCAGTGGTGGTGCACGCTTTTAATCCCAGCACTCAGGAGGCAGAGCCAGAGTTCGAGGCCAGCGTGGTCTACAGAGGGAGATCCACGACAGGCACCAAAACTACACGAGACACTCTGTCTCGAAAAACCAAAAAAAAAAAAAGTGTTTTAAAAAGAGTGCACATTCATAAAATCCACATGCATTTATTAAAAGAGTGTAAAGAACAATAAAACTAACACGTATTGAACAGACTGGCATTTTGCTTTAAAGAAAACCAGCAACAAAAGCCTTTGACTTGGTGGAAATCTCAAAGTAGCCTTGTGAGATATGTGCTGCACTGAAGGTTCTTCAGCCATGCGTGCTGAAATCCAGGAGTAAATATATCTCATGATCCAGAAGTCAGGGCCTGGAGAGATGGCTCAGCAGTTAGAAGCACCGGCTGCTCTTCCAGAGGACCCAGGTTTGATTCCCAGAACCCCCATAGCAGCTCATAACTGCCTGTAACTCTGGTTTCAAAGGCTCCAACACCCTGTTCTGGTATCTACAGTCACTAGGCACATGTGGTAACACACACATGGAGACAAAACACACACGCACATTTTAAAAAGTCTTGCAACAACAACAACAACAACAACAACAACAACAACAACAACAACAACAACAGAAGAAGAACCAGAAGTTGAAGAAAAAGCAGGTGGACCAGACTCACTGCTTCTGGATTCAGCTGAGCACAGCCACAACTCAGCATCTCTGTTCAAGAGCCTCGCAGTCATGATGCACGGGCTGTCTCACCTACTTCCTATTAATTTTAAGGTTTTTATGTGGCTTGATCCAAGCTATGCCTATCCGTGGTTCATTGTTTATTGAATAGGTCTCTAGACCAATGTTACAGGACCCAAGATTTGGGAAGAATCAGAGTAGAAACTATGTTTCTCATAATATTTCATTTAGTCAAATACTTGGCAATGATATTGCTAAAAGGGTGGGGGAGAGAACGATTACATTTTGAAAAAAATCAATTCCAAGTTGCATTTTTTTTTTCACATTTTACTGCCTCCAAAATCAGGATGCATTTCAACAATGCATGTTATGCCCATGTCATGGCTTAATTTTGCAGTACCTTTATTTTTCTTCTTGATAGAACAGAAAGAGAGGTGTCGTTGACAGCCAATGATGCCTTGGATTTAATGAAACATTTTAGACTTTTTTTATTTGTCTTTCATTGACCCTTATGTTTTAGGTTACCTTCCTCATCCTTTAATTTAGCTCTTTGTGTGTGCATGTGTGTGTGTACATGTGTATATGCACTTTGAACAGATCCAATATCCCTAAGAGCTAGGGGACTCTTCTGCAGAGAAGGGACTCTCTAAAGTACTGGAGTCTTGTTTCCTCACTCTAAGCCCAAGATGAGACCCCAAGAAGGACAAATTTCCCACTGCCACAAAAAAATCAACTTTCTTATATGAGGGTCAGCAGGACAGAGAGAGAGAGAGAGAGAGAGAGAGAGAGAGAGAGAGAGAGAGAGACAGAGACAGAGACAGAGACAGAGACACAGAGAGAATGAACAAAGTACATTATATAGGTAGGAAAATGTCACAATGAAACCATTTATTTTGTGTAACTAATAGACTCTCATAGGAAGAAAGGAACAAAACCAGTTCAGCAAAAGGCCTGGTACAGGCCAAAGTGAGGATTACTAACACTGAGATACTGGAATGCTGTTTCTGCTTTATCCAACCTTCTCATGCTCACCAGCATGGATTACCAAGGACTGACTTAAACCTTTGTTCTCAGCTGTGCCAACAAGAGGGGGAAAAAACAGATGCTAGCTTTTCTTTACCTTCCTGGGAATAGGTCTGTGGCCAGCCTTTAGCTTCAATGTGCCTCTTTAATACGGATGCCAGCTTCCCAGGGGCTCATATCCCTGTGTGGTTAATCTCACTGTGGTTACATTTTGGGTTGTGTTTTATCTTCCATTTTTTTTTCTTTCTCTTGATGTTGCCTCCACACAAGAATTACGAACTAATACAAAGCACAGTGTATTCAAAGAACTGGCAGGGCAGGGGGCTGGAGATGTGGGGGAAGTCAAGCCTGTTTAAAATAGCATCCCTCCTGGAGCTGTAAAGCCTCGAAGCTGGGATATGTTCTGTGCTCACAGGTAAGCTAACCAAATTGAAGGAAAAGCGACCGACTCTGAGGGCTACACCCTCACACTGGCTTATGTGTAAGCTGATGAACCTTTAAATGAAGACATTTAAGAAAAAAAAAAGAGACAAGTTTGGCAAACATCGCATCCTCATGGGAAAAGGCTGGCTGGAAATCCATTTTTCTGGCACCTAACAACATTTGCCTGCAAGTGCTCCCAAATCTCCCAATTGTCCACTTTAAGCCCTTAGAACAGGTACTTCAAAAGGCCTCCTACACAGCCTGCATTTAGGTTAAGTAAGAGTTTATTGATAGGAATCTTCCCTAGATTGGGGTACTCCCTGCAGAGAGGTTTTGGACTGGCTTTTATCAGGCAACGTGAAGACATCATGGACTGAGATTAGTTTTAAAATTCAGGTCTTAGAATTGGTGTTTCTGAAACTACAGAGGTGAGATAAGCTAAAAATTCAAGCTATGTGTTTTGCAGATTCGTGTTTAAACATCACACAAGAGACTGAGTGGTAGCGTGCTTGCCTACCATTTGTGACAGCCTAGGTTTGATCCCCAGAACCACATACACCAAAATATTATGCAGGAAAAGATTTCACTCTCTTCTAATCCCAATCAAGAGAGAAAAACTAGCTTTGGGGGTCTCCCATTACTGAAAGGTGGGTTCTCATCAAGGATACGCATGCATTGCAGAGGACTCTGGCTTATTAGAGGGCATCTCCCTCAGCTTCCAATTTTATTTGAATCCAAGACTTTTTCATCTGTCTCTACATGAGTATTAAAAGCAGACTGCCCAAACTGACACACTTCTACCCCAGCCTCGCTTCTGCCACTGTTTACATTCTGATATCAGGCTTTTCATTTGGGACCCTGAACATTCCTAGCCTTTTTGTGAGCACCACTGAGCACTTAAAACGCTTTTCGGAGTCCATTTCCCCTAGCACTTTTAGAGGCCTGTAAGAGAAGGACTTTCGTGGAAGCCACAGTATTCCATAAAACTGCCACGGTCATTTTCTCCCTGTGAATGCACATATGTTGGAGTTTAAGAAAAATAAAATACTTTAAGTAGTTTAAGAAGAGTAAAACACTTAAAAGATTAAATGTGTAAAGCCACAGCAGAAGATAGATGGTCAGAAGACATAATGTGCCTTTGGGTTCTAGCAGCCGAGCAGTGCAGACCCACAGTCATGTCAACTCCTGGGAGAGGTCATCCATTTGATTTCTTGTTAAATAAAGTAAATGGTGAACAGTAACATACATTTCGTCAGTATAACAGGACAAGCTACTGAGCATAGCCATATGTGTGCATATGAGATGTCATACATGTAATTTCTTTCATGCAAGATTTTCAGATTTGATTGTTTCTTAAAAGCAAATGGTTACATAACGATGACAATTATTTACACATACTTACTATTTCTCTTGTGTATATTTTAAGAAGAAAACATAACTGATTCCCTAAAATCCTAGCAAACACATCAATAGCTTATAAAACAGTGAAGTTTTCTGGGAAAACCCTGGGGAATTCTGAGGGAAATGTTTGCATGCTACAATGGACACGGGCTTGAGAGACAGCTTTGGGGTTGGATTATAACACCATTTCTACTGTGTCCTGGCTTGGGACGTTGTGTGACTTAACTCACCTCCTGGATGGAAGGTGCCAGGGAACCCCAGCAGGACTTCTGATGGGGTTAGCTGAGATATGACTGCCATGAAGTGAGAACTGAGCATCAGGAGAAAGACAGGGGAAGGATTGGAGAGGAAACGGATGGGCTGGACTCAGAGAGGAAGGAGGCTTCACAGTGTTAGGGAATTCAGGTTGCCAGGGCCCCTCCTTCCATTAAAGAACAGGAATATTCACCAAGCCCATAATGCATCAGTCTCAAGCTGGAGAGATGGTTCAACAGTTAAGAGCACTGGCTGCTCTTCCAGAGGTTCTGAGTTCAATTCCCAGCACCCACATGGTGGCTCACAACTGTCTGTAATGAGATCTGGTGCCCTCTTCTGTCTGATGCCCTCTTTCATCATACAGGCATACAGGCAAGTAGAGCACTCATATACATAAAATACAAAAATAAATAGATCTTTAAAAATAGTAAAAAAAAAATCAGTCTTATGCTAATTTCTAAGCCATTGGTCTCTAGACTGCTACCATTCATGCAAATTCATTTCATGTCTTCTGTAAAATTCAGCATAAGGACAGAGACATGTCAGACTTCCTAGATCCCTGAGATGTTTAGAGCCGTCTGTCCCACAGGAAGGTCCAATGGGGCATCCTTGGGAAGAGTACCCCTGACATGACCTATGGAGGCTGAGGACTGGGAAGAGAGAAAGGAACTTTCCTCTTGCTATACTCAGAATCCTGTCCTTGTTTTCCTAGGATACAGGTGGAAATGGCTCCTGCCCTGGGCTCTGAAGGTCAAGAATACTGACTCCTCATTGTCGTTCGGTCTCACACATAATTTATCCTAGTTTTCATCACACAACAGGATAGAAGGTGGGGTGGTTGGTCTTCATTTCCCACTTAACAGCATTTAGAATCATCGGAAAGAGACATCTGTGGGCATAGATGTGAGGGCATTTTCAGAGTGATTAACAGAACGGGGGAGGTTGTTGTCATTATGACCACCATACTTAACAGAAACATAGGAAGAAGGATGTGTGGCCCAGGGTTTCAGTCCCCAAGGTGTAGAGGAGTCGATCACCTGGAGCATGTGGCTCAGGCCGCTCTCATCACAGCAAACCAGGAAGCAGAGAGAGCAAGACAGGAGCTAGACCCAGACTATAATCTTCAAAGCATGACCCCAACCCCAATAGCCTCCTTTCTCCAGCAAGGGCCCACAGCCTCTCACACCACCAGTTGGGGAAAGACGAGCTGTGGAGGTGCGGTCAGACTCACGTTATGGCAGAGATGTTTTCAAGCTGTGTGAGCCCTGTGTATAGGTGTGGAGGAGTAAGGAAGCACCAGAGGCCTGCAGAGGAATGTGTGCTGGTCCCTCCTCCTCATTTATTAGCGTTTTTGTTTTCACTGACCTCCGCCCTCAGGCGTGCTGAAAGAACTCAGTTGTGTAAGGGGATGACCAGCTCCAGTCTGACCTAGAGGCTCAAACATCTCTGAATGGGGACAGCATGTATGCCATAGGTGGAGAATTGCTCATGCCATGGGCCAGACTATGACTCTGGCTTTCCCCTCCATTTTGGATGCTGTGTAATTAGAGGGATATCTTGCCTGAGTGAGCAGGCAGACTGTTACATGAGGTAATGGCTCGGGAGATGATTTGTGTTACCTTGGTGATGGACAAGAGGAGACATATTTGGCTAGAAGAGAAGAGACATGGCAGCTGGGCTTGAAAGGACCTCAGGTGAAGGGCAGAAACAAAGAGACACAATGAGTGAGACTGGATGTCAGCAGTGAAGAGATGATGTCAGGTGCTGCCTCCCTTCTCCCTGGGAGCCCTGGGTAAGAACCACAGCATCCCCATCCACAAGAAATAATGTGGCAATTAAAAAAACGTCTGCCTAGGCGCAGTGCTAATGAACACAATGCCTCTGTTTTAGAAATGAACACATTTTCCTGTAGTGGTATCGTATGAGCGTGGCTTGGCATGGCATTTAAGGATTAGAATGTAGGCCTCTAGGTGGGAGCCTGGGGAAAACAGAGAGAGGATATTTAGAGGGTCAATAGTGAAAAGGCTCCAAAACATTAGAAAAAGCCCAGCCCAGGTTAACATGGTATGAAACACAACACTGTTGGCAAGACAGAAGACCAAGCCTCAAAAAATTCAAAAGGATAGAATGATTACAGAGTCTGATTTCTGCGACAGAATTAAATCAGAAGTAATACAAAAGTCTCTGGAAACCTCCTGCAGGTGGTTGAAAATCAAACATAAAATAATCAACAAATGAAAGAGGAAGTCCTTCAGATATGCTGAAGAGGCGGAGGCAGGAAGATCATGAGTTCTAGGCCACCCTGTGTTGCATTAAAAATAAGTAAGTAAGTAAGTAAGTAAGTAAGTAAGTAAGTAAGTAAGTAAGTAAATAAATAAATAAATAAATAAATAAATAAATAAATAAATAAATAAATAAATAAATAAAGGAGAAAAGAAAAGAGACAGAGGAAGTCAGAACAGAAACTTGAAAACGAAATGGCTGTCCCCTCTTATAATAGGATAGACCCTAACAGGGCCAGTTGTTGTTTTTGTTTGTTTGTTTGTTTTCCAAGGGCCAGTTTGCCAAGACCTCTGCCCCATATTACCCCATCATCCTATGTTGACTCATGTCTGGCTTCAATCAGACCTTCAGGAAGTATGTTCAGTCTGGTAGCCAATCAGGGTCCTACCTGGCCACAAACAGGAACTGTTCTTGCTATTTTCAGTCAAACAGACTCCTGACACAGCAGACAGACCCCTGACATTGCAACCACAGTTGCTGACCAGATGTCATGAGCCAATCATAAAATGATTCCTGTACCAATCAGGGTCTATACCCAATCACTTCAAAGTACACTTAATCACAACTGGAATTCCCTTAATCCTGCTTAAAAGGAGCCTTTGAGCTTCTCTTGGGGTTGCCATTTTGTTGGATGGTTTGACCCTAGCATGCTAGAATTTTTTATTAAATGTTCTTGTTGATTGCATATGTGACTGGTAGTCTTTTATGGGACTTCTCACGGACCATAACAGAAAACAGTCTGAACATTAAAGCAACATATCAAAATCTATGAGACACAGCTATATAGTGGTATTTTATTTGTACTGAAATGTGATTTTATTTGTATGTTAATAAATAAAGTTGCCTAGGGGTCAGAGCTATTAGCAAGCCATAGCGAAAGCCAGGGTGGTGGTGGCACACACCTTTAATCCCAGTACTTGGTAGGCAGAACTAGGTAGATCTCTGTGTGTTCAAGGATACAGCCAGCATTGGAGACACACGCCTTTAATCTCAATACCAACCATAGAAGACCTGGAGTGACCTACAGACAGGCAGTGACGAGATGGTCATGTGGTTGGATTTACAACCAATGAGAAGGCAGAACAGGAAGTCTTTATAAGACAAACACACAGGAAGTAGCCTCCTTTTTCGGAGAGGTCTCCTGGCTGAAGAGGCTAGCTGAAGCAGGCGGGTAAGGCTCTTAGCTCTGACCTCTTGGGCTTTTATCTTTACATTGGCTCTGTGTTTCTTATTTAATAAGACGGTTGGTTACATCTACACAGCTAAAAATGTTCTGAAAGGAAAGCTTACATCATCACATTTGTAGTAGACAATGAGAAATATCCTAAGCCTCTGAACTAAATCTTCATCTTAAAAGCAAACCTTAAGAAGGACACAAAAACCATAAAAGCATATCTTGACGTAAATCAAAACAGTAAGATAATGGAAAAAAATCAAGGAATTGCTAACTTCCTTTGGAAAAAACAATTTTAAAAAAGGCAAACAGTGAGGCACATATTAAAGATGCTGGAAAGAGAGCTCTCAGAAGAGAAAGCCTAGGGGTAGCTTCTAGGGTCCTGGAGTTCAAGAGAAGGACTTAGCGCAAAGAACAAAAAGGCAGGCAGAGTGATAAGGAAAATGGATTGCAGATTCCTACATGGTGAGAGGTGTTGTTGAAAATGAATAGAACTGTAAATTAAATGGGATAAGTGCTTCTGCATATAAATTGAACCTCAATGAACCTCCCCTTTACTCTTCAAAGAAAGGATCTTTTTTTTTTTTTTTTTTTTTTTTTTTTAGTGTGCTAGGACAACACAGTGAAGATAAGGGCCAAGTGAATGAGAAAAGTCTTGTTCAGATGGAAGGATGGCTATTTAATCCAAGGTAAAAGGAAGGTAGAGAGGAACACTTTTATGAGAGCACAGAACCCACCAAGCAGGTGAGGATGCCCACGTGAAAACAAAGCATCTTCACTGTATCCTGGGAGATTCAGGAATTCAGAAGATGCATCTTAACCCAACTGCAGCTACCCTAGACCTGAGGTAACTGGAAAGTGTCACGTGCAAATGTAGGCAGAATTCCAGGCACATCCTCAAGATAGCTGTGCTGGCTATTTTTATGTCAACTTGACACAAGCTAGGAAGAGAGACTCTCAACTGAGAAAAAAAAAATGCCTTTGTAAGATTGGCCTGTGGGCAAGTCTGTAATGCATTTTTTTTCCATTGATGATTGATGTGGGAGAGCCCACCTCACTAGGGGCAGCACCACACCCACCACGGCCATGTCAAGCAAGCCAGTAAACAGCATCCCTCCATGTCTCTGCTTAAATTCCTGTCTCCAGGTTCCTGCCTCAGTTCCTGCCCTGACTTCCCTCATTGATGGAGTATGACCTGAGAGTTGTAAGGTGAAATAAACACTTTCTTTTCCTTGTTGTTTCTGGTCAAGGTGTTTTATCACAACAATAAAAACCCTAACTGAGATCATGGCTATTCCTGGTGCATATGTTCTGAACAATCCTCCTCACCTGAATGTGAATGGAACTTGAAAATGTGGCCAGAATTCCCTCCTAAGGTTAGATGCCTAATCAGCTGACTGGACGAATAAGACCTAATCACTTGAGTTTAGGAGGGTGGGGCCCTTCCCTGAATGGAGAGCTCCCAGCTGGTGTGAAGAAGGAAACTATAATTCCATTGTGAATTGACCTTGAGAGAGCCCCTGGGGCAAGACCTGAGGGCCAGAGAGATGGAAGTCAAGTTCAGCACACCTTCAGTAAGGAGATGGGAACTGACTTCTGACCATAGTCAGAGTTTTTGGAAAAGGACTGTGAACCTCAGATGATCAAAATCCATCTAAGAAAGACTGAGACCCTAGCTATAAACACATTCAGATTTCTAACCAAGGAACTGTCTGTGTGAATAAACCTGTCTTGGTTTCTGCCATTCAGTTTGTGATGGTGTGGGTATGTACCAATAGGAAGCCAATTAAGACTGACTATAGAATTCAAATGTGCTTAGTCAATGAAAATACTGTCATGGTTTTGACCAAAGGAGTTTCTTAATAAATAGCACATCAGTTTTAGTGACTTATTGGCCATTAAATAATGAGCATCACACAACTAACATTATGGTGAAAAGAGACTAAGTCAAGGGTGTGTTTGGAAAACCACTGGTATCAATTCCATCCAGAGGTGGCCAGGAAGCCATCATAGGCTGGTGGAAGCGCTTCTGTGGAAGATCCCCTGCATGCAGCCTGGTCTCCTCACATTGACATCCCCTCCAGGCTTCCCTTCTCCACCTCAGATTATGACTACAGAGAACCAAGTCTCCCCACAGGGTCGGATTCTCTCCCACAAGGGCTCCAGGACCAAGAATAACACTGAGCATGAAAGCACTTTGGTCTTCACTGGACTTTCTTTACTCTGACCATCATCTTTATTCACATGGACAAACACGGGTGATAAGTTTTGAACCCCCTGTTATTGGATATCCACTACTGCTGATGTAATAAGCCAATCAAACCGAATTGATAAATCCAGGTTTAATGAACAGAGCAAAGTAACTCTCCTGGGTGACCCTCAGGAGGGCAGAAGAGGAATCACATGGCAAATACCATGGCCAGGTCTTAAGTAGTCTGTAGGTGTGGTCTTAAGCAGCCCTAGGGAGGGGCTAACTCTTGGTGGGCTTTCTGAGAGGAGGGGCTGTTGTTTGGCGGGCTTTCTGAGGGGCAGAGTTTGGAGGGGACAGCTCCAGTAGATATCTAGCAGACATCATTCCCAAAGAGTCTTTCCACATATATGAAAATAGAAGAATGTTGTTTAAATTCTTATAATTGTCCTTGTATTCTTGTACATTAAAAAAATTATATTCAAGCTGGGGGTGGTGGTGCACACCTTTAATCCTAGCACTCAGAAGGCAAAGGCAGGTAGATTTCTGAGTTTGAGGTTAGCCTGGACTACAGAGTGAGTTCCAGGATAGCCAGGGCTACACAGAGAAACTCTGTTTTGGGGAAGAAAAAAAAACAGTTACAACAAAAACTATACTCTTCATTTTCATTTCAGTGTTTAGACATAAGACTCTTCACCTTTATTAACTTTACTAGTTCTTTTGTACTAAGGAATTGTGAGTTCTAATAATTATGCAATTAAAAATAGAACATGTACTGACTTACCTTGTAACTTTTTAGCCTGATAAAGTCCACCTTCATAGAGACAAATCGATCTGAATTTCGGCTGATGTTCTTAAGGTGTTCTACAAGATCAGCACAGAATTTGTAACCTCCTTTCAACACACACAGGACCAGAATATCATGGTAGCCTATGTCTTTCATTATGTCTTTAGCCAGCCGCTCAATTCTGAAAAAAGTAAGAAATAAAAGATACATTAAGCTACAACTAATAAATGGTATGAATGCTTTATATAGATCAGATCACTCAGGTGAATATAGAGAGAAGCTTGGGAAACAGAAAGCTTCAGGCAGATAAGTTCTGTTAAGGGGAAAAACAAAGTGTGCTGTGGAATAATCCTCTTGTACACTGAGAAGATTTGTCACTTGAATTGGTTTAATAAAACACCAGTTGGCAAGAAGTATAGGTGGGGCAACCAAACTAAGAGGAAGAGGAAGGGCAGAGTCAGGAGTCACCAGCCAGACACAGAGAAATCAAGATGAGAATGTTGTACAGAGAAAAGGTACCAAGCCACATGGCTAAACATAGGCAAGAATTATAGGTTAATTTAAGTGTAAGAGCTAGTTAGTAATAAGCCTGAGCTACCAGCTGAGCATTTACAAGTAATATTAAGCCTCTAAGTCAATTATTTGGGAGTTGCTGGTGGGACAGAAACTTCTGCCTACAAATGTGTTCAGAAAATACTTCTAACAGTGACATCACAGCTCCCGTATGTTGTAAACAGTGAGGTGTTAGCGATCATACATGCCACCTATCATTCTATCATTACAGAACCTGCTTGTTAAACTTTAAAATGTTTTGACAGTATTTAGTGATATCCTCATTTTATAGCAAAGAAAGCAGAAATAGAGAGAGTGCTGATTGGTTTTCTTGCCAACTTGATACAAACCTAGACCTACGAGGGAAGAGGAAATCTTAATTGAGATAATGCCTCCATTAGATTGGGCTGTAGGCAAGTCTGTGGGGTACTATGTAGATTGATGATTGGTGTAGGAGGGCTCAGATCACTGTGGGCAGTGCCATCCCTGAGCAGCTGGTCCTGGATTATATCAAAAGCAGGCTGAACAAGCCATGAGGAACAAGCCAGTAAGCAGCCTTCCTCTGTGCTCTGCTTCAGTTTCTGCCTCCAATTTCCCACCCTGCTTGAGTTCCTGTCCTGACTTCCCCCAGTGATGGACTGTTACCTGGAAGTGTAGGGTGAAATAAATCCTTTCCTCCCCAAGTTGCTTTTGGACCTGGAGTTTTTTTTTTTTTTTTTTTTTTTTTTTTTGTTTTGTTTTGTTTTGTTTTGTTTTGTTTTGTTTTGTTTTTCGAGACAGGGTTTCTCTGTGTAGCTTTGCGCCTTTCCTGGAGCTCACTTGGTAGCCCAGGCTGGCCTCGAACTCACAGAGATCCGCCTGCCTCTGCCTCCCGAGTGCTGGGATTAAAGGCGTGCGCCACCAACTCCCGGCTTGGACCTGGAGTTTTATCACAGCAAAAGAAATCCTAATACAGGGAGTGACTCTCTCACCTTACACTAGAAGAAAAGTCAAGTTCAACGTAACCAACACAACAACAACAAAGTCATATCTTCACCAAAGGAGCACACCACATATGGGAAAGCTGCTCCCATACAACACCAAGAGGTGCAATACAGGGTGAAATCCAATATGGAGGATGCTCCCTGGAGGCAATGAACAGGCCTTGGCCTGCCCCTGGCAGCTCACTGGAACTATCTTCACAGGTTTCTACTCATTCCATGTCTACAAGGGCATAGCTATTCCCCACATAAAACTAAAAATTTGAACAGAGGTAGGATCTCAAGCATGTACTTCAAAAAAAAAATCCACACTAGCATTTAAGGTTGGATTAGATTAAAACAGACAAACTGAATTATGTATGTGTACATACACAATATTACAATCTCTATATTCTACATACGTGGTATAGATTCTATATTACACTTTCTAAGTGTTCATATATATGCACACATAGAATGTCAGCTATGTTTTCAGGTAGTGTTTATCTAACTTTGATCACCCAAAGATTGTACATCAGGATATCTGGCATGATTTTACAAAGAGGCATTTAAATTTATAAATTTTTCATTACATTCATTTATTTAGCATATACGCACATGCGTGCATACATACCACAGTGTGTATATGTGTGTGTGTGTGTGTGTGTGTGTGTGCGCACATATGCATGTGTATGTGGAGGGGGTGCTTGCATGCATATATATGTGTATATATATGTATATATATATATATGCAAATACATGTACATTTGGAGGCCAAGGGTCAACCTAGGGTATCATTTCGTAGGAGCTGTCCATCATATTTTTGAGACAGGGTCTCTCAGTGGGTCCTGGAGCTTACCAGTTAGTATAAGCTGGCTCCCTGCAAGTCCCAGGGCCTGCCTGTCTCTGTCTCCCCAGAGCTGGAATTACGGGTATAGGTTACCATACCAGCCTTTTCCCCAGGTTCCGGGTCTCAAACTCAGATCCCCATGCTTGCACAACAAGGACTTTTCCAACTGAGCATCTCCCCAGGCCCCCCAAATCTTACTTTAAACATAAAGACTCAGATTAAAGTGAAAGAGAAAGGCATGACATGCTAATACCACTCAAAAGCAAGCTGAAGAAACTATCTCACTTTCAGTCAGAATATAGATATCAGAGTAAGGAAAATGATCAGGACTAAAGACAGTCATTGCATCCTCAGCGATCTCTGTCAGTTCCTGAAGAAAACACAAAAATCCTTACTATATACTCCTCTAAGGATGCCAGATGACTGACAGAACAAGGAGAAACAGACACACCCATCACTGCACTTAGACACTTCTGCACCCCCTCTACCAGGAGGATCCAGCAGTTGGAACATCAACAAGGGTAAAGTTGAACTGAACAACCATCAAGAAGCTGGGTCCAGTTGATATGTGTAGAGCACCCCACTAGACATCAGAATATACATTATTCTCAAAAGATTCCAATAAGAAAATGACAGAACCAGACAGACTGGAAAAAGTATTTATAAATCATAACCTGATAAAGGATTTGTTTCTAATATATCTAATTATATATCCACATATATATATATATATATCTTATGTAACTCAATAGGAAGACAAACAACCAAACAAGGAAACTGGCAAAGGGCTTGGATAAACACTTTTAACCCCCACAGAAAAAGAATAGGAGTAGCCGATAAGCACACTAATGATTCAGAAAGTGTAAGTTCAAATCACTGGGAGATATCATTATACATCTACTAGGATGTCTGTGGTCCAAAGCACAGACAATATAACATGTCAGCAAATATGTGGAGAAAACTGGGGTCCTGATGAACTACTAGGGAGGCTGGAAAAGGTCACAGCCTCTTTAGTAAACAACCTGCAGTTCTTGAAACTCACCAGGAAGTCCAGAATTCTACCCCAAGGACCCCATCCAGGAGAAATGAAAAGATCTACCGATACTACAATTGTACGAATACTGTTCACAAGTCCGAATTAGAAGTCCAAAGGTTCACTGGCTGCTGGATTGATGATTAAATATTTTATGACTTCATTTCCATGACACATTCAGAGACATTTCCAGGGAAAGAAAGCTGATTAGTAACTGCCTGACAGTAGTAGGTTAATGTAATCGCAAGACTGGATAGTGGAGATGGGACCCAAGCATAAAAATGCACTGATATCATGAAATCATTCCACCATAATGGGTGAATTCCACAGTCTGTAAAATATGTCAAATGTTTGTTTTAAAGGTGAGGACTGAAATCCTGGGCCCCACCCTGGACCACTGATGCAGGATTTTAGACATAAAGGATAACAATACATACTCTACCAAGTTCACTGGGCAGTTTCACTATATAGGGAAAGGGCTGGGGTTCTTCCAACCAGACTTGATCATGCTTTCAATCAGGGCGCAATTAACTAAACCGCAAAATTCAAGTGAGGAAAGTAAGAATTTGTTTATACACAGGGCCTCCCAAACTGATACTAGGGGAAATGGCTTGTGAGGTGTATGAAAAAGTGAATAAATGAAGTTATTTTTTGCACACATTAAGTTGAAATAATTGTTTAAGTCAAGAGCCTTCATTACAATTTTGGGGGGCAAAATTCCCCCAATCTTTAATATGCTAATGAGATTTTGCACTATGGAAAACTGCATAATTCCCTAAATTTATTTTGACAGAAATTTTCTTTTTTTAAGGATCAAATAAGGTTGCCATGGGAAATCCATCTTAGGCCATAATAAACTCCAAACTAGAACTTGTTTTTATGATATACTATGAGTTGAGACAGCAAAAAACATACAAGTCTTAGCCAATAGAAATCTTAGACAATCTAGGAATTTGTGTGAGTGACAAATCCTTTTCCTTACTGACAGTGATTGATGGAAAGGTATTATCTGGGAAAGCATCCTGTGGATAGTTTTGAGTGTTTCTTTTGCTTCAAGGACTTGGTTCACAGAGTGAAATTGAACCTCACCAGACTATAACAGATTAAAAAACAATAGACTACAGATGGAAGAAAGAGTTAGCCTGGGGACTCCAATTTCTCACTCTCCACTGTCTTCCTCTCTCTGGGTTCTGGGCCTCTGAGGAGTCGCTGATGCAGGACCTGGTCTTCCATGTGAGTGTCAAGATTTACTTATTCAGTCTTGCTACAGGTGGTCTAGGTGGTTTAGATACTGAGGCGGTTCTGTTACAGAGCTACATCTACAAATGCAGATCCATGGTAGTGAGTCAAAGGTAGCCTTTTGAAAACCAGGAGCGAGGGGAAATGTCTAGGACTAGAAATGAAGGACCTAGAATGGGAGAGAAAATACCTATGCTCTCCACAGATAGTCTGAAGTAGCACATTCTGTTATTCTCAAAACATTACCACGGATGGCCACAATCATATACAGGCTGACTGGCCGACCAGTGACATACTATTCCAAAGGAAAGGAAAGTTGCAGGGAAAGGTCAGGGTTTTCAGAGTGTGTCCTGTGAAGGTAAAGTTCACCTCCTAACTCCCCCTGGTTAAACCAAAAATCTGTGGAAAGCATGAAACAAATGTTTCTGGGTGCAAAGCCATGCTTTCCGGTCCTCAACTCCATGGTTAGTACAGGACATTGCTTTTTTGGTGGGGGAGAGTATTATTTATATTAGCTTATGTGTGTGTATCTTTCTTACCAATCTTCCTGAATAAATGCCTACGTACACCACTCAGTGAAGGCACACACTCCTTGCGTTCACGTTTGCTACCCTCTAGAAGTTCTCCCTACCACCAGGAAAAGTCTCTAACAGTACTGTAAGTGTCACACAAGAGGGGGCCGCCCGAATGCAGTGCTGACCCACCACACAGCACTCACCTGTCCACTATGATACCATGAGGGATGAGCACACACTCCAGATCGCCATAATAGTGCTGTGGATACGTGAATAAATCCAAGTCATATCCCGGCCAATTATCCATAAGCTGTAAATCAAAGTAGTTCCGTTACGGTAGTTTTCATGATTAACTTATTTTCTTAAATGTAAATAGTAAGAAAAACACCCGTCATTTGAAAATAGAATAATGTTGAACAGGGAGATTAGGTCTGCACATCGCAATACATTAATGTCTCCCCTCGAGCTCTGAAAAGCTTGGTAAGAGGTTCTTGTTTATGCAATCTGATAGAACAAGGGAGTGCTGAGATAACAGTATACCCCACTCCTACCTAGGTTATCATTTATGCAACCTGATAAAACAAGGGAGTAGTAAGCTCAATGGTGTGTTCCACCATTGGCATCATACAATAGAAAAATGCAAACCTAATGTCCTTTTGAAAAATGATTTTATTATTTTTATTTATATATGTGTGCCTGCATGAGTTTATGTGTACCGTGTGCATGCAGGTATCCTCAAAAGCCAGTTCAGAGGCCAGAGAGCATCAGATGCCTTGGGAATGGAGTTACAGAAGTTAACTGCTTGATGTAGGTGCTGGGAACTAAACCCGGGTCCTCTGCAAGAGCAGTAAGTGCTCTTAACTACCGAGCCATCTCTCTAGCCCCTAAACTCAACATCTTAGAGCTAACCTGTTGGAATTATGTAGAAGATCGTGTTTATGAAGGCACTATATTGGTGCAGCTCAATAATAGAGTGAATGTCCAGTATGTCTGAAGTCCTAAACTCAGTCTCTGGCACTGTAAAAAGAAGTATGTATGTGTAAGCACATACTTTGTATCTATACTATAAAAATATTATGACTATATTATACACATTGTATAATAAAGAGTATTATGATATATTCTGAATTTCTATTCACAGTGAATTGCCTCATCTGCCTGGGAAGGTTTACCTATGAAAAGTATATCCCGGGATCACAGTAGACCCAGACTTCTGGGTGCCACCATCAGTCCAATAAAGACTAAAACAGGATATTCCTTTTAAGGAACTTAAGCCTTTCTTAGAATGTGGTGGTCCAAGAAAACTGGCCTATTCACAGAACACAGACTGATAACAAGCCAGCAATCCTTTCTCTTGCTTAAGACTTAATGTACAAGGTTTTTATTTTTTATTTTTTTATTTTTTTTTCTTTTTGGTTAAAGTAATAACAAGATGTGGAAGAAAATGAAAGTGAAAGTTACTTTTCCTTTCCCATAAACAAGAAGGATACAATAATGAAAAATGTTATACGTGAAACTCTTTCTGTATAAGGTTTCATAGCTCTCTTTCTTTAATCGTTTTCCACCCTGTCTGGACTAGCCTGTCCAGCTTTGAGCCATGGAGGGCTTTTATAACACAGACCCAGACTGATTTTCTAGCTCATTTCTATATCTAGTTCCTGCCTTCAGATTGGTTTCCAGTTTAGTCATGATTCTGTGCATGTATATGCATATATATAATGTTTTATTAAGTCTTTGAACATTTTGTATATGCATATAATGTATTTTGACTATATTCACCCCAACTCCTCCTCCTAGCTTCTTTCAGATTGACTCCCTCCCCACCACCTCTCCCAATTTCCTGTTCTTTTTTCCCCCTTAACTCATTGAGTCCAATTTGTGTTGCCCTCATACTCATGGGTGTGGGGCCTCATCCACGGGATCGTGTTATCTACTAGATGCTACACCCTTAGAGAAAACCGACTCTCCTTCTCCCAAAGGCCATCAGCGGTCACTAGTTCCTTAACTAGGGGTGAGGGCTTATGAGCCCATTCCTCTCCAAGCTAAAATGTTGACTGGATTGAGCTTGTGCAGGCAACCACAGTCATCACTGCAGTGGTCCTGTTTTGTGCAAAAGATAATACTGCCCTCTGGTCCTTCCTGACCTCTGGCTCTTGTATTGCTGCTCCCTCTTCTGAGATGGTTCCTGAGCCTTAGGGGAAAGGGGTGTGATATAGATGTCCTATTTGTGGATGCGGACTCCACAGTCACTCATTCTCTGTACTTTGTCTCTGAGGGGGTCTGAGAGCTGCACTAATCTATGAGTAGAGAGACATGATTGGTTTGTTTGTTTGTTGTTTTGTTGGTTTTGTTTTGTTTTGTTTTGGTTTTTTGGTTTTTGAGGCAGGGTTTCTCTGTATAACAGCCCTAGCTGTCCTGGAACTCATTCTGTAGTCCAGGCTGGCCTCAAACTCACAGAAATCTGCCTGCCTCTGCCTCCTGAGTGCTGGGATTAAAGGTGTGCACCGCCAGGCCTAGTCCAAGAGACAGGAATTTATAGGGCAGTTTGATAGTATGTCCATTTAGAAAAATAATTGGAAAAGGTTCAGTACTGTGGCCTAATAGCTCCCCAACCATGGGTTTCCATATTTGCAGTACCAGGCGTGTTTCTATGGTGCAGGTCTCAAATCCTGCAGCATCTGGGCGGTCTCCAGGACACCTCATTCTTTCCATCTCTGACTTCACTCATCTCTCTTACACACTGCCCTGTTCTACCTACTCCCTCCGTCTCTATGCCAAAGTTCACCTCCTTCTTGGAAGCTCAGGTCAATCTCACTTCTTCCTGGAAGCCTCGCTGACTGTTCTCACGTTGTGATCCTCTAACCTATTCCCCTGGGGTTCCCTGCAGCTCTGTTTTAGGAAAGGCTCCACCTCGGGCTCTTTGGGGACATTTCCACACCTTCCATTCTCTTGCTCTGTCTTTATCTGTTTGCGGCTGGTTTAGAGTCCGTTCCAGCCAGTCCATCTTGTACTGAGACATTCTCCACCCTACTCCCACCCTTCTCTGGATGAAGGACTCAAAATCAATTCCCTTTGACTCAGGTTTTAGAAAGGATGTTTTATGGTAGAGCCCAAGCCACTCTCACCCTCATTTTGATCTCTAGCCAGACCAAACTCATGCTATTTCTCCGCAAATTTATCCCTTCCCTATCTCAACACATTCTTCTGGTTCCTCAGACTGAGACCTTGGCATTGGCTTCTTTTCTTTCTTTAATCTTTGTGCCGCTCAGTCGTTCATCTTCTCCCCAGTTCCCTCCCAGTGCGAACAGAACCACACCTGAGCAAGCGCCGCTGCTCCCTCTCTGCCCTGATCTGGGTCTACGCTGCCATCATTTCATCCTCGCCTACGGCAGAAACGGCCGAGCCTGTCCGTGCTTCTCCCACCACGGGAGCGGTAAAGAGCTTTGAGGAGTGAATTTCACACCGTGACATTCTCTTACTCCAACTTTTTCAAGGGCTTCTCATTACATGCTGAGTAAAACCTGGAGCCCTCACTGTGGCCCACAAGAATGCCCCTCTCTTGATTCTCTGGCACCTTCTCTCCACTCTGCTCCAACCGCTTTCTCCTCACTGATTGAATCTGCTGAAAAATGTATAGTATTTTGTTATTTCTTTAGCCTACGATACTCTTACTGCACATGACCACATGGCTTGCATATTCTTTTCCTTGGTCTTCGTTCACGGTCACCTTTATGGAGCGGCCTTTCCTGACCACAAATATAAATTGGCACTCTCTGCTCTTCCCATCCCATTTCTGTATCCTTCATATCTAATTTACTTTCCTTCATAGCATGTATTACTACTAGATGTGTGTGTGTGTGTGTGTGTGTGTGTGTGTGTGTGTGTGTGTTCTGACTTGTCTCATCCCTCTAGAATGTGAGCTACTTCCGGCAGAGACTTTATCTTACTCTTTGTTCAATCCCTAGTGCTCAGACGACTGATCTGAGATCTGTTGAGTACTAAAAAATATTGAAGAATCAAATGAACGAGACAGTCTTTACCTCAGAACTCCAACCTCAACCCTTAGTTTGTCTCCTTGGATAGAAATAACTACTCTTCAAAGCTCTGGAGATTCAGAGCTGTAGCACTGGCCAGAGAGTGTACATCATCTGCACACTCAAAAAGGGTCGTGTTCGCCGCACCTTACCAGCACGCTGGTTGGTGTGACTGGTGAACTTGTACAGAGCAACTCTGGATCTCACCATGAAAATTGCAGGAGTCTGCTGTTAACCTCTAACACTAGAGTGGCTGCCCAGTGACCTAACACCTGCACCTGAATGGCATACAGCCTCTGTGAGAGGCCCTGGCACGGTCACGACCATCCAGGGAGATCACCCAAGCACTTTTTTCTGGCTTTCCTTCTAGACATACAATGCTACCCACTCTACTTCCTGGAGCTCGTCTGCTCACAAAACTAGTGATCTCCTGAGCACTTTCCTCCCCTCAAGCAAATCCTTACAGATCTTTGCTCTGAATCACAGAGATTCCTCTCTATGCCAGGGTCATGTTCCCCTCTGATTTTTACTGCCGTGATATTAGGAGACCCTGTTTTCCTTTCCTTTCGTTAGTTTTTTGAGACAGGGTCTCACTGTGTAGGCTTGGCTATCCTGGAACTAGCTATGCAGACCAGACTGGGATTTAAACTCAACAGAGATCCACCTGCTTCCGCCTCTGTCTCCTGAGTGCTGTGGTTAAAGATGTGTGTCACTGTGCCCAGTCCTGACTCCCTTTTCTTTAAGATACAATAAAACCTATGGAGTGCATAACATCAAATAGTGAGTTCGTAACAAGCACTAAACAAATGCAATCCCCCCCCCCCCAACACACACACACACACACACACACACACGTATGCTAAAGGAAAGGAAAAGATGATAAGAAAATTATGAAACAAATCTATACGTGAAAATGGTCAGAGCAATCAGTAGCTCAGAGCAACATGAGTAATGGTGGATATCATAGATTTCAAAATCTAGCTCCTCTGGGGCAAGTCTGTTAGCTACGGGACCTTGGACATATCAACATCTCTAAAATAAAGGCAACGCCTGCCTCACATGGCTGTTGTGAAGGTTAAATAAGACAGAAAATTAATACAAGCCTCACTAGCACGTGGCCTATAGTGCTTTTGCAACGACATTAGGCATGTAACTATCCTGAAGCATTGGTTGTCTATATAACTCATAATCATTTATATAATTATGTTTTGACTCACTTCAGGAAAAACCTCAGTGTGATTTGCCGAAGTCTTACTACCCCAGCTCAAGCAGTAAAATTGAATCTGGTAGAAACGCATTTCTCTAAAACTGTTCTCACACTCAGAAGCGGCCATTATTTGCGGTTAATCTGAAATGGTGTTTTCACTGAGGAGATAAGACAACCAGAGACAAGAGGCTCCAGGTCTGTTTTCCTGTCTGTGTACACGAACTGTGTCATGAGTAAGTCTATCCCCGGAGGGATGCGGGGTGCCTCTGAACCTTAGGCAGTGGATTCACTTGCTTTAAAACAAAAACAAAAAACAAACAAAAAAAAATGAAAAACAAAGAAACCTTTAAATGGTTTCAGGATCACAGATGACATGTTCTAAGGTTATTCCACACAATGCCTTCTCTGTTCAAAGAGACAAAACATCTCCAAGCTGGAGCAATGACAAACACAGTAACTGGGTCATTTTTATGCCACGTCCAAATCCAGAGCCCATCTGACTCTCTTGTTCGCATTTAAAGCCACATCGACAACCTATTTTTTTTTCCCGTAGACTATTTCTTCCCAGGGAGAAAAACGGCTCGGAAACACACGGGATGCAGCTCAAGTCTGCTTCTGTCCCCCTCCGAGCTCCATGCACTTGGCCCTACTCTCCCCTGCAGACAGACGATTGTCATTGGTTTTCATGCCTGTGCCTCCCTCTCCATCAGCACAGAACCCCAGACAGCAACATCAGCCGGTCCAGCCCCAGGGCCCAACTCAACCATGTTAGAACGGTGGACATAAGAGGTGCTGAAAGCAGGGCCCATGTTCTTCTGCTAATGCAATGACAGAGCTCAACGGGCCACAGGACAGGTTGGATCCCAGTGCCTTCCTCTTCTGCATTATTCCTCTTCCTCTTATTTATTCTCAGATATTGCCACTCCATCCGCATGGGAATGAGCATGGGCACAAGGGAAGGAGAGAGTTAAGCATAACAGAAACTCAACAGTAACTTTGCTTTTTCTCATCTTTCCCCAAACTTACTTGTGTAGGAACCAACTATGGACCGTTTGACAACACTTCAGTAAAGCACAAACTGGAGGGACAAAGCTGTTTAAGAACCTGACCCTCCAAAGCCAGGTGGGCAGAGAAGATCTTATCTCCTTGAGAAATAATCAGGAAGTATCAGCTACACATCTGGTGACTTTACCAGCTCCAAACCAAGTGACCCAACTTTGGGCAAGATCTCTGAGCTCAGTCTAGATATTTTCATCTAGCAATTATTGTGTGCTACTATTTATTCTTCATAATGCATTAATGCCCCTCCTACCCAAGTCAACTGAAAGTCACCTGCAGGTAAGACCCATTTTAACTTTTTTAATTAGTGAACTGTTATTTCACATTTTCATATGTGTGCACTATGTATTCTGGACCTACCCTCCTTCCTTTTCTCTCTGATCCCCTTCCAGCCAACCCCTCCTCCCTATAATTACCTTTCCTCTACTTGCTTTGGTTTTTTTTAGTGTCTCGTATTGTTTAACCAGGGTCACCTGTGTGACACTGAGTTTGGACCTATCATCAGAGCCTGGCGGGCTCCACAGTGGGTACACAATCATGCCTCCCCTTCTCCCAGAATCTGTGGGTTTCCCACAGATCAGCAGCATGTAATAAAGTCCTGTGGGTCTCTTCTCTCTTCACAGCTGACTGTTAGGAGGGTCTGACTTCTGTGGGCCCCGTATCAGTACGCCCAGCTGCTGTGAGTTTATGCTTCCCATCCCTACATCCTGCTCTTTCCCAGCCCCCTTCCCCATCTTGAGGCTCTTACATTCTTTTTGCCCTCTCTTCCACCATGTCCCCTGAGCCTTACGGAGCTCACTCAATGTCTTGTCTCGGGCAGACACCTCAGCCATCCTTTATTTTTACCGTCTAGAGCAGCCATAGGTCTTTACCTTTATTTCCTTTCCCTGGAAGGAGAGACTTCTCTGTTCAGGTATCCTTTATCTGGTAGAGCTGGACCATGAGTGGCTTAGATTTCTCAGTAGTCCCTCTTTTTACACAAATTGTGCCGTGTCATGATTAGATCCTTCAGCTCCATATTCCTCTAACCATTACCTTTGCCACCATAGCTCTCCAGACCCGGATTTTCCTTCCTAGTCATTGTTAAACACCATGGATGCTTCACTAAAGCCTGCCTTCCTGATCTTTCTAACTATTCCATCTTGTAGCTCCTTCAACTGTCCCACTCAGTTAGATTTTCCTAATTCCACATTAAGCAACACAGTGCCCTAAGCCCACCGGCCCCCCAGAGCAGCCCTGACTCTGGAGTGACAGGCTCCTGTGCAGCACAGTGTTTGAAAGCTGGCTCAGAGTCTGCAGCTGTCACCTGCTAGTTATGTGCCTAGCCTAACTACATAACGTGAGGCTTTACATCTTCTCTCAGAGCCCTCATCTTTGTTTCTGTAAAATGGAGAGTGTTGGGTACCCACTTACGGATTTGTTCCGATTAAACGAAGGATTGACAAAAACACAAAAGAAGTGCCCGATAAACCCCTTTTTTATCATTTTAATTTATTATTTATTATTTTCCTACTAGTTTTTTTATTGTTATAACATCCTCTTGATTTTTTTCACTCCATCCTTAAGAGCTCTCTATTTTGCTAGCACACTTATCTTCTCTGGCTTTCCTAATCCTTTCCTTTCTTCAGCACCAGAATTTTCTCTGAACTTTACTATCCAAGTTCTACTGGAGAAATTAATATATGTGGGGGGGACATTTCCATCCTACACTGGTGATTGCCAACCTTGGGGGCACTTTGTGCAGTATAGCAACTACTCTTGGGGCCCAAGCTCCACACCAGCTAGTGTACACAGCTTCTCCTCTCCCTACGCATGCTTGCTATGTTCATGCATCTCTCACTAGAAGGCTTCTGTTGGCACTAATAGATGGGACTATTATATTTACACTGTTCTATCATTTGCTTTTTAGACTTCAATAATCTACCCATCCTACTAGTGCATCTAGATTTATCTCCTTTTGATTTTTTAATAATCAGTGGTGGGGATGGATTTTACGCAAGGCAAATGCTCTGCCTCTGAGCCACACCGCCTGCCGGGTCATGTTCTTTAGAAGCATCTAGGATTTACTATACAGGGTACTTTAAGCATTCTAGGGGTGGCTATTTGAAAGATGCTCCACACTAAAGGCCTCCTGCCCACTCCCATGCTACCTGCTCCTTTGGCAGCCTCTGACACCCTTGATGATCTCATGACCCTGGCAAATCCACTTCCACCCAATTGTGTTCCTAGGCATCTCCTCTTCTGCTTTCTGCCATACAGCTCTTCATTTTTGGTGGCTCTTTCTCTGGCTCTGTGCCACAGTGTAACTCTCACATTTGGGGGCTTTCCACAGGCATCTGTTCTCAACAGTTGTTTTAATTTCTTCCATTTTCCACTTTGTTCTTCATTTATCCCCCAAATATTAACCAGCCTTCCGCTGATGGTTTCCCAAATCTACCTTGTCACATTCTGGAGTTTCAAGTATGAATTTCAAATTGCCTACAGGGTAACCTGAGCTGTGTGCATTATAGACTTAATAAGGGAGTTAATTTCATGATTTCCTCTTTCATATTTTCACACCCCTCCCATCTGGTCTACCATCCCCAAGGCGACTGGAATGTTTTTATTGTAAAAACACAAATCAGATACAACGATCTCTTCTTTGCTCTTGCTATGTGCTTCTCTGTGCCTTGGGTCCCCACATGGTCACCTTCTGTTTCTGCTTCGGATCTTGGGTGAAATGTCACTGCAACTCCGATCCTATGAGCAAAGACACTGCTCCCCACCCGCTTCCAGTAACTGTTCTCCTTCCGGTTGTCCCCCGGGCTGTCTGAATTATCTTGACTATGTGTTTTCACACTGCTTGCCTATGCCCCGCCCTTAGAATGCACATTCCAGGGAAAAGAGCCTTTGTCTTGTTCCAACAGGAGGACCAGACCAGCAGGGCAGACTAAAGGCACCCCTCCATTAAGAAAGGCAGGACTTGCTGTTAAATTAAGAGCTGAACCCTACATTTCAACCTGAGCAGTTCTATTTAAGTGAGAGGCTTTTCCTTCCCAACCCCCTCATTCTAATTCAATCCATTCACTTCCATAAATAGATTAACTGCGAAGTACACGCGGAGTTTTGGGAAGAGAGTCTTAGTGACACGTCAGCCCCACCCACCACCCTCGCACCTTTTCACACCAGTCCTGGTAGTCACAACCACCCTCCGCTGGAGTTTGATTCCAGGATTCTGGGAGGTAGGTACCCTCTGGGTGACACCTGAATGATCCCTAGAATTGAAGAGTTTCGGATCTGGTCCCACCCTCCATCCTTCCATCACGAGACACACTACTGGGTTATTTCACACATCCAGTTTGTCTTCCTTCACAGACAAGACTCAGGGCGCTCCGACTGCCGACTTCTGCAGAGCCGCGCCCCAGATTGAGAGCTCGGATTTCATTCACTTGTGCTACTTTGTATCTTGGCTGCCCTGAAGAGTTCTCAGTAGCTTTTTTTTTTTTTTTAAAAAAAAAAAACAAAACTCGAAACTCATTGAAGTGAGAAGGCAGCCGCTAGAGCAGCACGCTGGGGTCTTCCCAGACCCCAGCTCGCAGGCCAGGCTCTTTGTGGCTAGCTCAAGTGGAGACCGGGTAGCACGCAAGCTTCCAGGCCAGGGACCCGAGGAAGGGGAGGAGGGGAGGAGTTACTGGGAACTCGGGATGAAGGAGCGACGTTAGTAGAGGTTTCGTCAGTTGGGGTGGAAAGGGGAGGCCAGGATGCGAGGAAGGCAGCGATCTCCGCGGGGAAGAGGAACAAAGCCGTGGCCGGTTCTCACCCGAACGTATTTCAGCTAAAAGGGGATGCTACGAAGGGAGGGGAGAGGAGCGAGCTAGGGAGCCCGGGGTCCGGAGTTTGCATTTACCACGACGCCTCGCCCGGAGTCTGGCGCCTTCTCACTGCTCCCGGCCATGTCTCTCGTGGGGAACGCGGGGAGGACAGACGCCGGGAGGATGTGGAGGCCCGGCTGCGCTGGGGGATGGGACGCGGGGGATGGGACTGGGGCCGCCCCGCCCCCCAGCCTGCGGGCGGGAGAGCCGCGACCTCAGCCGAGCCCCATTCCCGAGGCGGCGGGGGAGCAGCTGTGGAGCAGCGCCTGATGCACCTGAGCGCGCTCCAGGGAGCGTCCCTGGCGGCCCTCTGCTTGTCCCTCTGCCGGCTCCACACCCCGCGGGGGTATGGGACAGTTCTGGAGCGAATGCAGCCTCTTGTCATCTGTCCCCCCCACCCCACCCCAAAGCCCATCGCTGCAGCCCCCAGGCCAGCAATCTCCAAGACTCCTCCCTGCCAGGTTTTAAACGCACATTTGTCCCAAGTCAAAGCATAAAAGAGAGGCAGTGCTGAGCGTTCTGGGGCATTGGGAATGGGCCGGGAGTATCCCGGAGGGTTTCAGCTCCTGGCATTCTGCCAGAAGTTGGAAAGAGCCACAAGCAAGCATTTCCTCTGGCCAAACCCTAGTGATCGGATGGGCCCAGGGCAGGGACGTTTTACAAAATACTGCATCTAATTTACCGCTTGACTCTAATTGTTTCAGGTTGTAGCTGAAGGCAATTGCCCTACTC
>CABHPR010127306.1:32746-48880 GCA_902168415.1 Peromyscus melanophrys | reverse complement strand
TCCCTCCCTCCCTTCCTCCCTTCTTTCCTTCCTCCCTTCCCCCCTCCCTTCCTCCCTCCCCCTTCCCTCCCTCCCTTTCACTTCCTCTCTTTGTTCTTTTATGGCCTGTGTACTGTGGTGAATAAGCTTGGTTGTGCACATGTGAGTCTCTCAGCACTTTGCTGGGTTTGGTGATGGGCAGGGCATGCACTGCCCCAGACACAGTAATTACTTTCAAAAGGCAGGCAATGCTCAGAGTCAGAATACAGATCTGAAAGAGCCAAATAGCACTTAAAAGTGGCTAGAATCACAACACCAGAGCAGAGCTTACAATAGAAACAGTTTATGTCCCTAATAAAAATTCCCAGTAGGTCACAATCAATGGATTACTTAAAATTCTTTATTTGATATGAATGTCTGGCCCCCAAGGTTGTCTGGTTGTCTTACAGAGCTGGCAGTCTTCACATTCAGGCAATGGTGGAGTGTGACTTCCTGAGAGCCTAGTTCCTGCTTTATTAGAGAGCTTGTCTTCCTGACCAGTGCCTGGGATTTTTATTATAATTTTGAAAGTGATAAACTCAAGGCTGTAGTTTATATGACAGTTTAGGGGGTTCTTAAAGAACCATGCAAGTAGAACGTGCACAAAGCCAGCTTCGGGTGACAGGGTGGGTGATGCTGTTAAGTACTTTTTTATTTATTTATTTATTTTTATTTTTTGATTTTTGACTTTTCGAGACAGAGTTTCTCTGTGTAGCTTTGTGCCTTTCCTGGAACTCACTTGGTAGCCCAGGCTGGCCTTGAACTCACAGAGATCCACCTGCCTCTGCCTCCCGAGTGCTGGGATTAAAGACGTGCGCTACCACCCCCCGGCTAAGTACTTTTTAAAATCAAATTCAAATTGAAGGTATACTTAGCACATACCGAATCGGTTGTGTGATTTATCTTTAAGTCTTGATTTTTATGCATAGAAAATGTTAATTTAACCCGTTTCCTCTTTAAATAGTTATTTATCCATTTTCCTGTTATTAAATGTATATGTAAAAAGTTTTAGGACCCTAAATTTTTTCTTTTTTGGTTTTTTGAGACAGGGTTTCTAGCTGTCCTGGAACTCACTTTGAAGAGCAGGCTGGCCTTGAACTCATAGAGATCAGTCTGCCCCTGCTTCCTCAAGTGCTGAGATTAAGGCCCTGTGCCGTCATGTCGGGTTTATTTTTGTTTTATATGTGCTATTTTGACATAGAGTTAAACAAAGGCAATGATGCAGTATCTCATAATTTTCTGTGTTAAAGTTAAGATAATGTTTTACCCTTTAATTTTGAGAGGAGAGTACAACTTGTTTTCTAATTCCCAATAAATACAAATGGCAACTGGGATCACCAAGATCTGTTTGCAAGCTCATGTTTATCTCAACGTTATTCATAACAGACATATTATTGAAACACTCTAAGTCTCCAACCAAGCCGACTAGCTTAAGAAGGCATGGCAATCAAGATATAGCAGCATTTCATTCAGGAATCCCTGCAATTTGAAATGACATGGTAAACTCAGAGGACAAGCCAGTAACACACAAAGATCTGCAGGATTCTACCTTTATGAAAATATTTAGACTATGCAATCTTAAAGAAACCAGAAGTAGAGTGATGGCTGCCAGGGGATGGATGAGTAGACATTGTGTTGTCCAGTGTGTATAAAGTTTTAAGTATAGTTGGGCGTTGGTGGCGCACGCCTTTAATCCCAGCACTCGGGAGGCAGAGCCAGGCGGATCTCTGTGAGTTCGAGGCCAGCCTGGGCTACCAAGTGAGCTACAGGAAAGGCGCAAAGCTACACAGAGAAACCCTGTCTTAAAAAACCAAAAAAAAAAAAGTTTTAAGTATATAAGATTAATTGATTTTAGAGATCTTCTTTTAATATAATACACACATATATTGCAATACCTTATGAACTTAAAACTTTGTCTAGTGTCCTTCCATAAGCCCAACAAAAATACAAGTAGCCCAAACAAAGAGGAACAAGATCACATTGGGAGATGTTGGCTATATCTGTTATTGGCATAATTATGTGACCATTTCACAAGTGTGTGAACGTGTAGATAATCAAACATGCACAGTTTTTGCAAACCAATTACCACTCATGAAAATGAAGCTGTTAAGAAATAGAAAAAATGCTCAGCAAGGTGGTTCAGTGAGGGAAAGTGCTTGCTGCCAAGCCTTGCAACCTAGATTCAATCTCAGGGACCCACACAGGAGAAGCAGAGAAGGGCACTGGCAGGCGGATCTCTGTGGCACGAGGCAGGCGGATCTCTGTGAGTTCAAGGCCAGCCTGGGCTACCAAGTGAGTTCCAGGAAAGGTGCGAAGCTACACAGAGAAACCCTGTCTCGAAAAAACAAAAAAAAAAAAATGACAAAAGGTAGACTAATGAATGTGTTATGAAAAGAAAAAGAGAATATGGATATGATAAGATAAAAAGGGAGATTATGGAATCTACTTTTAAAAAGGAACTACTTGTTTTAAATAAGATAAGTAATGAAAATTTTTTGGTCTGAATTTATCAGATGTTACTGGACTGGACATTGTTAATATATTAATGGAGTTTTTTGTCTGAATCTGACAAATGTTAATGGACTAGACATCGTTAATGTAATCTTGACTATATGTATTGTATATACTTATTGGATAGTTTTTCTTGTATTAGTTATAAGCTTTTTTAATTTTAGACAAAAAGAGAGGAAATGTGGGGGTATTGTGTTCCCCAAAATATTGTGTATGCTAATAAACTTATCTGGGGTCAGAGAACAGGACAGCCACAATATTAAACATAGAGGTTAGGCAGTGGTAGCATACGCCTTTAATCCTAGCATTCCGGAGACAGAAATCCCTCTGGATCTCTGTGAGTTCAAGGCCACATGGGAAACGGCCAGGCGTGGTGACCCATGCCTTTAATCCCAGAAAGCATGCCTTTAATCCCAGGGAGTGGCGGTAGAAAGCAGAAAGGTATATAAGGCGTGAGGACCAGAAACTAGAGGCATTTGGCCTGGAGAGGCCTTTGGCCTGGAGAAGCATGTGGCTGGTTAAGCATTCAGGCTTCTAGCAGCAGTTCAGCTGAGACCCATTCTGGATGATGGCTCCCGGCATCCAGTCTGAGGAAACAAGACCAGCTGAGGATCCGGCGAGGTGAGATAGTTGTGGCTTATTCTGTCTCTCTGACCATCCAGAATTTCACCCCAATAACTGGCTCAGATTTGTTTTATTAATAAGACTGTTTAAGACTCATGCTACACACTCCTGAAAGTTGCCCTCTAATCTCTACTCATAGAGAGTGGCATGCGTATCATGCCCCCAAAATAAATGTAATGTTTTTGATCTTTATGAAGTAGAGAGTAAAATATGATGAAAGAGCTGAGGAAAATAACAAATAAAGTAACTTATAGAAGGTTCTAGAACATATATGCATGAGCTGTCTGTTATCCACTTGACTGTAAGTACTGTGATAGCAACAACCTAAAGAAACCCTACACCGTTGGCATCACTAACATATTCCAGTTTTCTAGAGCAGCATCTCACTATACAGTATTTGAAAGAAGAAGGAAGAATGCACGACAAATTGTCTCATTTTTTTTCCTGAACAAATTTCATGCATAAAGTTTGGATTTTTTAAGGGCTCTTTGAGATTAATTTTCTTCAAAAACTTTTGAATTATTACATGTCTCAACCATCAGAAAGCAGCTTCCATAGATATGAAACATTTTGCCTTGAGTTTAAGTAATTGTGCAATGGAAACTAAACCAGCTTGACTCAGAACAGAGTACCAAGTGGTCGATAAAACCTTTATGTCTACACTCTTTTCAGTTGAGATATCAGTGCATGGTGTCTGGCTCCTCTAGCATCTTTACTAGAAGGTTATCCAGGTTTGCCCTGAGTCTGCTTACAACAGAATCTCATACAAAGAAACTTAATACTGTATCAAATTCTCTACTCCGGAATTGAAGGGAAGGAGTCTTTCTCAAGTTGATCCATTCTGGCAACCACCAAGCTCCTCATCCTGAAGTGAACGCTGAGGAACAACTCTGAAATGTTTTGTCCACCTACAGTGAGGAAGCAAAGTTGTACTGATTATTTTCTTAACGGTGTGACCATAAACACAAAAGATGAATATTTCATACTGTAGATTGTAGACTAAAGATGTTACCTTATTTTAAAAAAGATTTTGTACCTGAAACAATTGGCATAATGAATTCATTTACTGAAGAGAATATTTTACATATATGAACAGAAAATATTACTGTGTGGATATTGGAATTTGACAAGGTTATACTATGCCCCTTCCTCTACTCTCTAAAGGTAGGTAAAGGGACTCCTGTACTAATAAAAGCTGTCTGGTACAAACCCATACTGAAACATTTTCAGTGCAGGGAAATGTGAAGGACTTTGTCTGCAGAGTGGAGATGTATAGATGTCCTAGGCCTGATCTCAGGTTTCCAGTTTGCTTATGAATCATCTACATCTTCTATTAGCTTTCTCTAACATTGCCATTTCCTGTGTCTCCTTCCTTCTTGCTGCTCACTTTGTTTTTATTGTCACAGAACGGGGCAATGTGTGGCAATTGGTGAGCATGAAAAATCAGCAGCGAGTGATGACTACCTAACTCCCAAGTGGAAATGTTAGTTCAGTGGCACATCTCATTCTAAGTCTGTGCCTCTCATGGTTGTCACATGGGTATGAACTTGTGTTCTCAGGACCCAATGTCCAAATTAATCAAGGCATACTCTGAAAATAGTAACTGTTTTCCTCTAAGCTCCCTATTCAATAGGAACAGTGCTGCTGTTCCCTGATATCCACTACCTGGAGACTCTTTGACTTTTAATTCTTGTTTACGAGAGCTTTGGGGAGGGTTTGCAGTAGTTGCTTTGGGACAGAGTTTCTGGCACTTGGCAAAATATATGAAACTTTATCTAATGAGAGCAAAAACTAGGTTTAGTGAGAAAAAAAAATGGCTCTTGAGTTAGACCTTACTTCTTAAGTAAGTATTTGCAGGAACACTGAACGTCATTTATTTTTATAGAAATGCAAATTATACAAAATCATTGGTGTTTATTAATTAATATCCACAAACACTTGGTTATGGTATATGAGATATAATTTAAATAGTAATTGGAAATCTACAGATTGAAAAAATTGCACACTGGTGAGTCTCTCATGGGTTTGTTGTATACTGCAGTATACAGGGACCATCAATCACTTCTCTGCCTCTCGTTCCTTCCAAGTTTTTGATTGCTTATAGAAGCCCCAAAAGGACTCATTAAGCTTGCTTCCTTTCCATTTCCAAGTCCCAGTGCTTAGAGCACTTTTGCAAATAATGATTTGAACTTGGGTAAAAGTTTCAGAAACATACTGGAGATCAAACCAATCATCTAATATCAAACATCTCCAGCGACAGGACCTGGAAGGAAAATCTACTTCTAAAATATCCATCATGAATTTGTTAAGAGATTATAAGGTAATTATACCCCAGATGATGCATCCAAATGCAGTGACTCAGGAGCAGTGGGGGAAGATAAATGCACAGGTGTGCGGGCATCAAGAATGGAAGAGAGAAAAGTAACAAAGACAGACTTATCTAAACAATGTCCTATCTGATTATACTTCTTTTATTGCAAACTTATTTACTGTTTCAAATACAAGTCATTGACTTGACATAGATCTTTAAAACTTAAAAGGACTTTAATATTCTTGGTATGCTAAATTATTATATAAATCTCATCTTTCATGCCTAGGAAATAAAGATATCCAGCACGTCAGGGATAACATACTTGGGGATGCAGATATAAATGTTTATATATGTATTATATTATATAAAAATATATTATATATATTTTATATATGGGCAGTTGGTTTCTTTGAAGGCCATTAGAGGATTGTTATATATGTTTAGTTTTAAAATTAGCATATAATGTGCTAGGTACCATTTTGGCATTGTCAGCAAAAGTGTGAATTTGTGATTCTCCCTCTCCACATCTTCCCCCCACTTGGAGATGCCAGTTCCCTCCTGTGGCTTCTCAGATTATTTCCCTCTTTCATGCCCTGTGAGCCATGCCTACCCCAACTCTTCCTCATCTCTTAATATTGCCATCTTGATTTCCTCTGTATATTTTTAGTCTTTACTCACTTTTTACTCACTTTTACACACACACACACACACACACACACACACACACACACACACACACTATAGGCTAGGATCTGCATCCAATGGTTTTTGTCTTTGTGAGTTTAAGGCCTCACTAATATACCCATGCTAGATCCATTCATTTTCCTGATTTCATTTTTCTATACAGCTGAATTATATTTTCTGTAAATATATCACATTTTCATGTTCCATTCTTCTGCTGATGGTATCTAGGCTGATTTTTATGAATATTGCTGTTATGAATACTATAAATGGAAGTTTCTTGTCTCATCCACCTGGTCCCAAATAATCACTCAGAGGCTTTATATTACTTATAAATGCTCAGCCAATAGCTCAGGCTTGTTACTAGCTAAGTCTTACACTTAAACTAACCCACATTTCTATTTATGCTTTGCCACATGGTGGTACTTTTATTAGCATGGCATAGTCATCCCCTGTTCCCTCTGTGTCTGTCTGGCAACTCCTGACTCTGCCCTTCTCCTTCCCATCATCCTTAATTTGGTTGCCCCACCGATACTGCCTGGTCAATCAGCATTTTATTAGCAAATGAGAGAAATACATATTCATAGTGTACAAAAAGATCATTCTGTAGCGGAATATAGCAGAAATAGATACTGATGGGCAAGTTTCTCTACGGTAGGATATTGAGTCATTGAGCGATATACCCAGGAATGGTATTGCCATACTTACATTATTAATCTTTTTGAGGGACCTCCATACAGATTTTCACATGCATGCCTGCCATAGACCATAATCTAAAACTTGAAGTGCTGAAACTGCTAATGGAAAATACAGGGACTCCTATTCAATGTATTTATGTAAGTAAATATCTTTCTGGAGTTTCTGAATGGAACAGCAATAGCGCAGGACCTTTCTGTGGGTGTCTTTCTGCGTACTGTGAATGTGTTGCTCTGATTGACTGATAAATAAAGTGCTGATTGGTCAGGCAGGAAGTATAGTATAGGCGGGATAAGCAGAGAGGAGAATTCTGGGAGGTGGAAGGCTGAGTTAGGAGATGCCGCCAGACATCGCCATAAGTAAGATGTAAAGATACCGGTAAGCCACAAGCCATGTGGCAAGGTATAGATTTATAGAAATGGGTTAATTTAAGATAGAAGAACTAGATAGCAAGAAGCCTGCCACAGCCATACAGTTTATAAGTAATGTAAGTCTCCGTGTGTTTACTTGGAGGGTGCTAGTGGGAGAGATTTGTCCTGACCGCCGGCAGGCCAGGACACAGGAAAAACTCATCTGCAGGATCTAGCCCCTAGAATCAATAGGTGGGACTGCATGAAATTTCAAAAAAAAAGTATTCCTATGCAGCAAAACGAACTATCAGCAGACAGCCCACAGAATGGGAGAAAATCCTTATTAGCTATGCCTCAGACAAGAAGCTGGCGTCCAGAATTTACAAAGGAATGCAGAAATTAAACACCAAGGAAACGAAAGTGCCAAACAATAAATGGTCTAGTGAAGCAAACAGGAATTTCACAAGCCAACAAACAGAAAGAAATGAAAATGGCCAATCATAGTTTCAAAAGAGTTCAGCACCCAATCAAGGAAATGCAAATTAAAACAACTTTGAGGTAACTCCTCACCTCAGTCAGAAAGGCGGCTACCATCAACAAATGATGTAGAGGACGTGGGGAAAGGCGTCTTCAGTCACGCACACCGAACACTGGTAGAAACTCAAACCAGAGGGAATTAAAGATAGAGATGGCTTGGGTAAGTAAAGTGTTTGCTGTATTTCCCTAAGTAGCCGGGCATGGAGGTGTTCACTTGTAATCCCAGCACTGGGGAGACAGAGACAGGCAGATTACCTAGAACTGCTGGCCAGCAAGAATACCTTAACCAATGAGCCCTCGCTTCTCGTGAGAGACCAGGCCTCAAAAGACAAGACTGATGGTTCCTGAGGAAGGTACTTACCAGTGACTTCTGACATTTGCACTCATGTGCGCACATACCCACACAAACAGGCATGCACACAGGCATATATGGTGAATTTGGATTATTGGAAGAGGCCCATTCATCTGGTTTTCATGGTCCTTAATGAACTGTATTTCTTATTGAATAAAGCATCTGTGAAGGCATTTGAGGCTCTATGACTAGCCGGAGCTATCGGTTCCTTTGATCAAGACAGCTCCTTTAACAGGAAAATTACTCTTACAAGTAACGACTATGAATATACTTTTTGTCCTGAAAAGATATAAAATAATACTTGTGCATACAATTACTTAGGTATTACTTATTACTTATATAATTACTTATTACTTCATTAAAACTGGATGGTTCGTTCGACTTGTGTAGAATTTCTCTTGTGCGATCAAAATAATCCACCATACACTTCAAGACTTGATAGCCTATATACATTGCACACACAAACAGCTTGACATAAATATTCGACTGATGTGTATAATACACACATCATTCAGTATTTGGACACAAGGCTTAAAACAGGTTTTGCAAGCTGAAAGTGAATGAAACAATACTAACACAAAATTCTGTATGTCATACTGTACAGGAAAGCATTGTTAGAACATTTTTTACCCTTTCACTTAATCTATTGTTGACACTTTGCATTACTATGATTTATAAGCTGTTACCTTAGTTACAGGCTTTTCTCTCCTTAATTTAGTTGAATTTGCAAGCTCATAAAAATAAAACAGAGCAGAGCATTAGCAAATTAAAGTAAACTCTCCTAATTTCCACAAAGATAAATCACACATGCTTGCTTTCTCCCTGGCATACCCCTTTCCTTCTGTATTTGAAGACTCTGAAGACACAGGAAGAGGAAGGAGCTTTTGTATGTGAGTTAATCATTTCCTTGTTAACCTTTTGCCGTCGGCCACAATGAGATTCATTCTTCATATCACAGTAGACTCATCAGCAGGAAAATGCTTTTATCTGTGCTGCTTGGTTTTACAGGACTGGAGGGAATTGGCACCACTTGGGAATCATTAAAGAGATAATGGACAAATTATTTCCTCATATCTTCATTCAGGCTTCTTTCCCACTGGTGTCCTAGTCCTCAGTCAGCATCAATCAGAATTATTCATTAAGCACTGAGGGATAGAAGAGTGTCCTGAGGGAGACTGAGGAGACAAGCTACAGGAGTCTGGAAGCAAGCAGGACCAGGCTTGTTATGTCAAAAGGAAAGGTGGGGATTAGTTCCTGATTGGATCTGTTTGATTTGAAGAAGTTGGAGCTGTGTAGAGGAGATTTACTTATCTTAAAACCATAAAATTACAGGTGGTATGTGATCTTTAAAACCCAGCTCCTAGGAAAGGTTTTGCAGAGTAGGTTGGATGTTTATTTCTGTTTTTTTAGAATATGTTTATTTTGTTGAAGACTCTTCCTGCAGGACATGAATAGGTGTTAGTCTCTAGGTTTTAGCACCTATCTTATGTTGGTAAAAAATTTGTGCCAGGTCAGTTTATTGGGGAATGAAGACTTTAGTGCAGAATATTGTTGTGGAGATTGCATTCGATGTCACTAAAACAATAGACAGGTCCATAGATAGAAAGCTGGTGTAGAAGACCATGTTTCCATCCCAGGACCTCAAAGTCCAGGCTAAACAGAACTCTGCCTTTGAGCACCAGCTCTACCTAGTGAGAATCTTCTGAGGCTATAGGCCAGGCAAGGCTGCTGGAGGTGATCAGGTTGTCTGTGCTGACTAGTCTTTGCTTGTGAAGTTAGATCTCTACTCTCCCAGAGAGTGGTATCTACCCACATGGGCTGTGAAACTGTGAGGAAGTTTGGAAATTTACATTCAAAAAGAAAAAAGTCACTGCATAAACCAAACATCATTATTTTCAAATATTCTGACTCTGAAATATGTTTATCTGAAATATCTAGTGATTTATCACAAAAATATTCTGTGTTTGAATTTTCTTAACGTCGTTGTTCCTTTTAGAATGAAGTAAGTGAATTCATGTGCTTTTTACCATGTGATCAGAGCAGTTATTTGCCCTATATGCTTTAAGAATCTTTCTTATGTGTCTTGTAATATTTAACAATTTAAAGAATCTGAATAAATTGTAAAGGAATAATTTAAGGAATTCATAGCAGACAGACTTTTTAAAAGTAAATGCTGTAAACAAGGGAGCCCAGGGCCCCTAATGAGGAACAAGCTATCAAGGTGAGTCAGACTGAAGAGGCTCGTGGTTGGAAAGTCTCTGTGTCGCACTGCCCCGCATTCCGTAGTTAGAAAACGATACTGATGATGCACATTCTGTTGGAACCCTCCACTCACCACTCCCAGAAGTGGTTGACTGACTCAGACGTGCTATAGTGAGGATGGGCTCTAGAGAGAGCTACTTCACAATACCTGTACGTTAGGGAAACACCGACCTGTGCCTTTAATTCGAATTTGAATGCATGGGCTTCAGGGGCGTATTCCTCGAGAACTGAGATGAAGGTGCATACTCACCTTGAGTACCTTGGCTGAACAGGAGCCCAGGTGTGGGCTGACATGAACTCACATCCTCCCACTGTGGGAGAAGTGGAACTCGTAATCAGATTTCTGTATCACACATGGATGACTGTCAGATGACAAGTAGATGCCCTAACACAGCCGTCAAAAACGTCTTCCAGAAAATGTTGTCAGTGGGAAGATGTTATAGTCTACCACTAATGTCTTGATATACATGGAAATGATACAAACTCAAGGCTTCTGCCACAGTGGTGAGGAGTATTTTCCCATTGGGAATACTTTAGTTTTTAATTCTGTATTTATGCAAGATAGTTTAATAGTGTGTTTCTTACACAGAAATGTAACATTGTAAATTCTTTCCACGGGTAATGAATGGAGAAATTATAAATTCCATTTGCAGCTTTAACACAGCTTTTCTAGGAACTCTCCCATCCTTCTCCCTTCCATATTTAGCAGGTGGATGCACTGTATTTAACTTAAAATTGCTGTAGGCTACTTGATAAAACATGAGCCAACCAGGCTATGAATTGAATTTTGAGTATGTCATATTAAAAAATATGAAGAGACATAAATGAGGCCCAGAGTAACAAGGTTATAAATAAACTACCCACAGTTCCCATGTACATTTAGTGAAGAAATTTGGGAATAATGCAACTAATCCCCAATGCCCAATTAAAGTCTCTTCAGTCATTTAACAAATGCATGGTGAATGTGCAGTTGGAGATATATTAAATAAACATACATTGCACAGAGGAAGTTTAACAGCTACACAAATGGGAAAGCAGCAGAGAAGCTCTGGTCTTCTCAGTGTTTTCTAGTAAAACAACCACCAGAAAAAAAGAAAGAAAGAAAAGCCAAGCACAGTTAACAGGGAAGATGGGGATTCTGTTGTTAACAGCACAGTGTTTGCTTTGAGAGAAAACTGTAAGCCGAGTTAATTAGACATGTAAGGATTGCCAGTGATAGGGGATAAAGTGGGTTCCTCTCAGCTTGTTCTCTGTTTGTGTGATTCTGATGTGCACAGTCATTGCTCATAGGTGTGGGCACACAGAGTCTAAGACACTCTCCCAGTCTTCTTAAATGGTATTTGTTGTTCACAATTCATTTAAAGCTGCCTCCCACCAGCATGGAAGAAACCTAGGTCGTTGCCCTTCCTTATCTTCTGGGGCACTTGCTGCAGAGGCTGCCAGTGAGATGAAACCTGTGACTTTCCAGAGAAGCTGGTCTTCAATTTCCCCTGCACAGGTTTGGTCCTAGAGGAGTTCTTCCAAAGTGTGCAAACTGAACTTCAATTAAAGAAGTCTTCAGGGCACAGAGAACAGATGAACACAAGAGCTCTGAGAGTACTCCTGACAAGACTTTGGCAGGAAGGATGCCCAGGCGCAAAGCAGGCCTTTGGAAGGGTTACATGGAAACAAATATTGGAAGGCCCGTGGGATTTGAGAGTAATGTTGTTTTCTCATTTTGCGGGGACCTCAAGAAGAAAGTGTTCGTTATTTCAAATAATATGAAGAATCACATCCTTTAAAATATGAGCGGTTGCAAACCCCAGACCTTGTGCTTTTAAACATCTGTCAAGAGGCAAGGCACCCACTCTTAGCTCACCGGGCTGCCTTTTCCTTTCCTAAATACTGACTGCGTTCATTTTGGCTGAAGTTGCTCTTGGAAGCTTTAAACGTTCCCAGGGAGGGTCTTTCATTTTTCTAAGTGCAGATGATTTTCTATTGGCTTTTGCTTAATTTCGGCAGACTCTCATGCAAATGAACCATCAGCAGAGAAACAGCCAGCTATCACTGCAGTCCTCTCGGAGTTGTACTTCTCTTTCTCACTCCTTGCTAACTGTGCTATCCCTGGCATTATGGACTCCTGACGAGTGTATGCATTATTCTGCTGGCCATTCTGGCTACTTCATCAGCTTAACAGTAAAAGCAATTGAATGGCTTCCTTTATTTATTTATTTTTTCCCTTGAGACTTTCATTTGTCTGAATTGGAGACTTGCAAGGGGGCTATCTAGTATAATTGCAATTAGAATTACAATAATAAGTGGTTATTATGTGGCTAATAGCCAGGGATAACTCAGTCTATGTACAGCAGTACCCACTTCCCCGGTGCTTCATATCGGAACTTCCCAGTACTTCTTTCCAGAATCAGTACCTATGGGTCCCTGAAAGGTATTAATATGATGCATGTATCAGAATGGTCCCACTGTGCAGCCTGTGCTTTATCTGAAGCTAAGATTCGAGGATACATTGAGAAAGATCTGGCCAAGAAGCCTAATCTCAAGTAAAGGGCCGTAGAAGTTGCTTCAAATTTTCTATCTCCCTTGCCATCATTTTTTTTTCTGTCTGAAATGCAAATCTTCTGTGGTTGTGTAGAGAGTTATGCAGAGAGTGCAAAAGAATGCATAAAATTTGGAAGTTATTATTTTGATTCAGGTAATGAATGTAACAATCACCTAAGAATAAAGATAACTATAGTAAATGTGGAAGGTTAATGAATATATGAAGCTCACCAAGATTGTGAGCTCTGCTAACATAAAAGCTAATTGATAAGCATTAAGGCCCTTTAGCTAAGCAAGTTAGATAAGAATTCATTTTCATGGCACTGGAGCCACATTTTGATTTGTGTGATATGATTAACTTCAAAAGGTTCTTTGCTTAAATAACCAGTTAGTTCATAAATCAGTGCCAACTGATTCTTAGATTATAAAACAATTTAGAGAGCTGATTATTGTGTGCTGATAGTCTCCGTACTATTTTACAGCGTGGAAGTGGGAAGGAAGAGGGAGCAGTAACACAAATTGCTGAAGGTGGGCCGATCACCTCTCAGGGTCATGCTATTCATAGGTCCTTAGAAAACCTTCCCAGGAGAAACACAAGTTCTCTTGCACGGCTTCCTTGGTGAAACCCCACACCTGCCACAGCTGTATTACAACAGCGGAGCCTGAGAGAAGTTGCAATATTCTCAGTTACGATATGATATGCTCATGATGCTCATAGAATTTTTTTTTTACACATACACACATCTTCCTACGGCATCTAGCTCTTTCTGTCCATGTAGACTTGGTTTATGTACCATGTCTCCAATGAAGCTGATGGGGATCACTCAGTTTAGTGTTAACCTATGGGAAGTTTAGTGTGTGTGTGTGTGTGTGTGTGTGTGTGTGTGTGTGTGTGTCCCCACATGCATGGGCCAGAGCAAGGAGGATGTCAGGTATCTTCTTTCATTGTTTTCTGCCTTATTCCTTTAAGACACAGTCTCCCACTGAGCCTGCAGCTGGCGATTTTGACTACAGTGACTGGCCAGGGATCACCTGGCCTCTGCCTGTCTCTGTCTACCAATGCTGAGTGCTGAGGATTTGAACTCAGGTCTCCATCCTTGTATAGAAAATGCTTTTATTCACTGAGTCATCCCTCCAGCCCTTCTCTATATTATATTCTCATTCTGTTGCTTCATATTATTTAATATTTTTATGTTCCTTGTTTATTGGATTGCTGTGTTTCCTACCCCTATAAGGTAAACACTTGGTTGTGTGATTTCTTTTGTGGCCCAAACATGTAGACCATTAACTCTGATGGAAGTCAATATGACTTTTGGAAGTTGGATGACTAAAACCTTCACTTTGTTTATGAAAGAAGATAAAGGAAGACCTATAATTTCAGCTACTCCGAAGTCTGAGGCAGGAGAGTAACACATTCAAGGTGTGAACTGAAGTTCTTGCAGGGGAGAATCTACGGTTAAGCATCCCACAGGTCTGATCAGCTGACTGAAACTCTTTGACTATGGAGAACTGGAATGGTACAGGTTGGAGGCCAAGTTATCTTGGGCTGTCCTTATGTCCCGCCTTCATATTTGAACTGACATCCTTTCAAGACTATCAGGTAAAATTACCTTTGGAATGTAGAAACGGCCCTCTTGGTTTCCACCAACCCAAGGCTAAGGAGGCCATTTGAGGCCCACATTAGACAGTACGGCTTTGCTGTCACCCAACTACCTGATGTTCTCACCAGTGTAGTTTCATTAAATAACTCTTACTGAATTTGCTCTGTGACAATTTCTTGCAGTTATATAGTATATTCTGATTACAGTAACCACCATACCTTCTACAATTCCCCCTTCACCCACATTACCCTTTCCTTTCACCCCCAGTACCCCTGCTTTTCCCTACAAATCCACTTTCCACATTCAGGAGTTTTTGTTTTGTTTTGAGGCCCGCTGAGGTTAGCCAGGGTGGTCTCTGTTTCTATAGGTTTAGAACTATCTGTTAACGATGTAGCTTCAGACCACCTTGATTCATGTGTTTATTCTGTTCTGTTACTCTAAAAACCTTGTGAGACTGCTATCACATGGAAATGATGCATTTGGCAAAGTCTCTTCTGTATTCTTGAGCTATGATCATTTACGCTCCATAAATTCCACTTCTCGTGAATTGAGAGCTGTGATTTTTTGACATCAACAAGCATTACAGAGTGCATTCAAGGCCGAGCCCCTGTCACAACATTAAAAATCCAAGAGGAATTTTAGGAAGAAACAAAGAGGGGCAAGTTTGTAGAAAGAAGGTTAATACAAGGTTCCCCTCAGTCAATCTTCATTGGGAGAGAGACCTTCATGAACACAGGATGCCATGGTTGAGACCTAAATTGGCAGATAAGAAGACATAGAATCACAGTCAGAGGCAGCCACAGTGGAGTTCAAGGGAGACAAGACCAAATCCCAGGATGTTAAGAGAGTTAGGACGCGAGAGAGCACCCTTGGTTCCAGAGAATAGAGGGGCTTCTGACTCTTGGAGGCTTTCAGAGGTCAGGGAGGTACTTCACACTATGTGGTCTAAAGCATGCCAGAAGTCAGAAGCCATTGATAAAGAGACAGTAATTAAAGGTCATCCTTGGCCTAGGTGTTAGTGAGCTAGCTGTACCAACAGCTTCAAGGAAGAGCACCTGCTTTTGTTTTCAGAATTTCTCACTTAGTATTTTTATTATTTTTATATTTTTGAAATTAAAATATAATTACCTTATTTTTCCCTTTCTCTTCCTCTTTTTAATCCCTATTATATATATATATATATATATATATATATATACTCCTCTGCTTTCTCTCAAATCCACAACTACATTTTCTTGAATTTTTGAATATGTGTATATATTATATGCATAGATATATAAATATATCTGCTCAATCCACATGATGTTACTTCTTTGTATATGATTTGAGGGCTGTCTACTTGAAAAAGAAGCTACATCCATGAAGTCTCATCAATATAGTCATTTAAATAAGGCCTGAACAAGAACAACACTAATAGACATGCTAATGTGGAGGGGGAAATTTCATGGGGTCTCAGCCACATACAAAGAACTACAGGCAACCAAAGACTACAAGTGTAGGAAATAGTCTTCCCTGGGGAAGAGCTCCTCAACTAGCTACACAGCTTTTACAGCATGCTTTCTTTATGTTTTTTATAACCACTAGGAGGCACAGACACAGACACAGACACGGACACAGAGAGAGAGAGAGAGAGAGAGAGAGAGAGAGAGAGAGAGA
>CABHPR010127306.1:0-31571 GCA_902168415.1 Peromyscus melanophrys | reverse complement strand
AGGAAGGAAGGAAGGAAGGAAGGAAGGAAGGAAGGAAGGAAGGAAGGAAAAAAGGAAGGAAGGAAAAGAAAAAGAAAGCAGGCCCCATAACATAGCCACCAAACCTGATGACTTAAGTTCCATCCCTGGAACCCTCATGGTGGAAAGTAGCAATGTGGAAAGTATTCATGCTTCGTACGCTTGTCTCCTCACCTCCACAGTCACATGTTGGGGTGTGTGTGCACCGATAGACACACACACACACACACACACACACACACACACACACACACTGCATGCACATATACATGCACACACAATAATTGTGGGGGGGGAAAAAGAATGTGTTTTGTATTCTGCAACTGTTAGTGGTTGGGGACTCACTGAATTGTTATTGTTTGAAAGCACAGTGCTTGGTAGAATGAAGCTGTTTCCTCTGGGTCTCAAATGATCACTGGTTGGCATGGAGCACAGACTGCTGTGATGGCCTAGGAGGTAATGCAGTGGAATCTGTGAAAAACTACAGTGGTCTGTGGTGTTGGTAAAGGTTCTGTCAACATTCCTTTGTTGGGAGGCAGGGTATTTGACCGTCTTTCCTACCTCTGGTTGCACAGGGTCTTGGGAGAGCTGGAATATGCAGGAGGTAAAAGGTTACTGGGAAGTTGGGACTCCTGTGATGAGCTTTTGCTGGTTGTCACCCCTACTGTGGCAAGACTTCAGTGGTGCTATTGTTTTTCAGTCACTCATACTCCTGTACATAATTCTAATAAATTTCTTGATTTAGCAACCTAGACTCAGATTCAATTATTTCTATGGTTTGCCAGGTCCCCATCTGGAGGAAAGAGACATTTCTTTATATCTCCCAAGGAGGGAAGAATCATATCACAAAATGGTTGAAATTATGTAACACAGATTCTATACTTGATAAGGAGAAAATAAAATATTTTAAAAACTAAAGTTATAGAATAGGATAAGGTCAATGTAGCTATTATGTTGAGGGTTACAGATAGTAGAAGTACCTGTGCAAGAGATGATCAATGGGTCAAAGCTATAGAGCTGAAGAATTCATAGAGTCAGGAATGCAAATGGAACAGCTCAACAAGGTTGTGTCTAATTTGGTTGGAGATTTGAATTGAATTTATGTCACCTTATCAGTCTGGTAAGTCTGGGAATTTTATGGCTGCAACTGAGGCAAAATCTGACTTACGCTTTCAATGCTTTACAAGCTGATAAGTCCCAGAGAGGCACAGAAAAAGCTATACTCATGAAGAATGTGAGGAGAGTTAGTTGAACATGAAAACATGAGAGATATCTAAGACAAACTCCTTTGGTGAACTGAAAATTATAGAGGCAGGAAGCAAAGGAATATAATGAGCCAGAACATGAGTCATGGACAAATGGAGAGAACTCTGAGAGACCAGAAGGGATGGTAATCCTAGAGCACTTGCTTGACCGTCACTGCTTGAATTTTATTATTGTAATTATCATTTCACATTTGCATTTTTCACAGGTGTCACACAACTGGGAGCTTCAGTTGTGAGTGCTGGGGAATTTCGGTGTGAACAAAGATGTTGGAGTGTGGGCAGCTTCACCAGAAGGGAGTACACAGAAGGAAAATGATGGTCTTGTCAGACCGGGCTTGGTTTTAATTAAAACTTGGTGTTAGAAAGACCTTCCTGGGTGTTTTTTCCCAACCTTTATTCCAGAGGGATTATTAAAAGTCTATAAAATGAAGAAAGCCCTTTGAACATATGGTACACTGGGAAAAGACCATAGATGAAGGGCAGGAAAGACACATGGAGATTAGTAACCTTTGATTTCTAGTATTTCTGTTAAAAATATCTCTTTTAGGCAACTTGGTACAAATTCTTGATACAGTAATAGAAATCTCCAGCATAGAACCTCGAAGGTATATAAAAATATATTTATTGCTCCATCCATGATCATTGTTCTTTCTGGCTAAACAAATATTCCCTTATTGTAGATGGAGATCTGATTTGTTTTCTTTTTCTTTTTTTTTTTTTTTTTTGGTTTTTCGAGACAGGGTTTCTCTGTGTAGCTTTGCGCCTTTCCTGGAGCTCACTTGGTAGCCCAGGCTGGCCTCGAACTCACAGAGATCCACCTGGCTCTGCCTCCCAAGTGCTGGGATTAAAGGCGTGCGCCACCACCGCCCGGCCTGATTTGTTTTCAAGACATGGTTTCTTTGTGTAACAGTCCTGGCGCTCACTCTATAGACCACGCTGTTGGGGAACTCACAGAGATCTGTCTGCCTCTACCTCCCGAGTGCTGGGATTAAAGGCGTGACCTACCATGCCAGGTTGAGATCTGATTTTTTTTAAAATATAGGTTTAGCAGTTTGTGGTAGTTAGGAATCCCAGAGATCTGCTGTGGGAAATTGTTACCAATTCCTATTCACAGATGAACTAGAATAGAAATGTGTGCCACTGCACTTTTGTTTTTATGATATGGTATGTGCTGACACTGGTGAACTCTCCTGGTCTAGATATGGAATAAAACCTACGTGAGCTCTGATCTTGGGTCGGGGAGGAGGAGGGACTGGGGAAGAAGACAGACAGAGACTAGAGTTAAGGTGAACTTCAGAGGAGAATTCAGCCAGAATATCTTCCCAAATATTCATACTGGACTATTTTGGGAAAGCAAGACATTTTCAGATTCAATTTAGAAAGCCGAAGCTTTGTTCTGGAGCATCTGATGAAAGGTTATTATTTTCACATTGTCGTGACAATAGAAGTTTATTCATAGAATTTTCACTGGACTGAAGAAAGTGTCATTATATAAATGCACAGAAATACGTTTCTTATACTTAATTGTTCTTGGGGGTGACGCGTGAAGTTTTCTTTAGGAAGTAGGTTGTTTCCAGAAGTTTTTCTTTTTGCTGAAGAACATTCTCCTTAGACAGCATAGCTTCAAAGAAAGGCTAGTTTTAGAAAAGCACATGCTGAGGAATTATGAGGTACAACCTTAAGACAAATTAGGTTAAGGAAGGAAGCTACAACGATAGAAAAAACAGCATGAGGAAGCCTTGGTAGGTGGGGTTTTCTTAGAAGAGCACAGGAGCCTCATGGGCTGTGACCCATGGCTTCTCCGTACTCTGGTACAATCTGGGTTGCCATCAGTACTCACTCCAAACCCCGAAGGAGGCACAAACTCCAGGACTGTGCAGATCATATGTAGCAATCATTCCCATTAACTGCTCATTGACCACTTGGGTTGTTCAGTGACAGTGTTAGAAATGTGGTTTCTTTTGATGCACCTTAGTTTCAAAATATTGTGAGGAACAAACCAAATAAGGCTTAGAAGAGAGTCTGGTCTGGTCTGGGTAAGCCTTCAAGGAAGGAGTCAGTTTTTTAAGACAGGGTCCGTCAACGAAAATCAGCAGTGAAAATGTTTACCAGGTGCTCTTTTATAAGATGAAGCTGTTAATATCACCCAACACTTTCCACATTAAAATAGGTTAACCTTTATCTTTGTTGGGTATTTTGAATACTTCTGGCTTGTAGGAAGGAGTCTCTGGTTCTCTCTCTCTCTCTCTCTCTCTCTCTCTCTCTCTCTCTCTCTCTCTCTGTTTCTGTCTCTGTGTGCATGTGTCTATGTCTTTTCATTTCTATTTCTGTATCTGCTTGTGTCTGAGTCTGTCTGTCTCTCCTCTATCTCTTTTTAAGTGATATATGAAAGCATAAAAATTACATTTAGTGTAATACATTTAATTACATCGTGTAATATTAAAACCAGGTTAAAGGGATATATATCCTCATGTTTATCATTTCTTTACTATGAAAGCTTTCAAATTTTTATTTGGAAGCTTTGGGAGATGTACAGGTCATTCCTGCAGTCATCCTTCCCCTGTTCACTTCAGAATTTCATACTGCCAAATGTAGCATAGACTGCATTGACCAGCCATCCCTCATCTCTCCCTGTCTGCCATTTCCCCTAGGTTCTGGGCGACCACCATTCTTTTATAGACTTCTGTGAGAAGAACAGATTTCACATGATACTGACATCATGTAGCACCTGTCTGTAATAGGACACTTTACAGTTCTATCCAGATTGTTGGAATCTTAAAAAAACAAAACAAAACAAAACAAAGCTTCATAGGATTCACACACCAGTGTGCAGGAGAGTACTGCTCTAGAGTCTTTCAGACAGACTAGTTATCTGATTTTTAATTACCAAGTGCAAGTCCTGGATCAATCAAAAAAGGTTGGTCACTGCTGGAGATGGATCAGGCTTCATTTAAGAAAGCCAAGAAGCAAACATAGATTATATCCTGGGCCAGCTATGTATGTGAACTTCCTCCAAGTGGACCAAAGGTGAGAGTGCCCATAACAGCACCTTAGCATGAAAGACAATGACATAGGCCTGCGGTGGGTGCTGGTGAGGTGCACAGTCAGCTGCATCTGAAAAAGAAGGACCCGAAAAGACATTTTCCCTCTGTTTGCACTCAAGATCCCCTTTTAGAGCCTATTCTTGAAGACAGGGCTGGTTTCTCCTCTTAGCCTGTGGGAGCCTCATGAGTAATCTAGTATGAGTCCTGGAAACCTATGGACCAGAGACCTCGGTGCCAACTCTTCTTCTTGTAACCATCCTGGAGACTTTGCACCTTTGATGTTGCTTGTTCATTGTTTCCTCCCTTCCTGTGCGATGTTCCAGGGATGGCTTTTCAGGAAACTCTGGATCCAAGTAGTCACTGCATGCTTTAATCCTCAGATCTTAACTTCGCGGTTCTATTCTCCTTGATTTCCTGGGTGCTTCTTTGGGTTCACGTTCCTCCTTTTTAAATCTGAGTTTTCTGTTTTGCCACAGAGTCTAATCACTACTGTAGAATTTGTGGATAGTCCATATGCTTGACCTAACCCTTCCTACACTGTGTTTCAGTCATCTCTGAAAGGATCTTGAATGCGTCTAGAGGTGTATACACTGTCCTTGTATTTTGTCTCACGTCTGTTCAGTAGACATAGGGGAGCCACCTGCTCAGTGTCTAAAATATTTTATTCTAAAACACATTCTCTAAGAATGTCCAATGTTTATTCATTTTTCTTATTTTTATTTCTTAAATTCATGACTTATTTTTAAGCTCTACTAATTCATAAAGAATAAAAAGAGTTTCTGAGTTTGTAAGAATCCTGACAATAACACTTCACTGGCTCTCAGTATGAAATGAACATCGGGTCAATATGCCATCTCAAAAGTCACTCCAAAGAGAATTCAATTAATTACCTTTAGATGGTTTTTCCCCAGTATAATACGAATGAAAATGAATAATATAGATTTTCATCTCCTCATTTTTCTTCGCTGTATGAGATATTTTATTCTTGAATTCTGTTTTGTTATTCACAAAAGGTATTTTAAAGTTCTTTTTTAATAGAATAGCACAATATTCTTCATATAAAAACCATTAATATTAATGTATTAAATGAACACAAAGCAACAGAAGCATTCAGAGAAAAAAGGGTCTTTGTGGAGATATTTTAGTTTTGTTTCACTGAAGGCGACCCAACACTTAGTGGACCAGTGTTTTTGCTTGCTGAATTGATGGCATCTGTGGTAATCATCACAGCACGTGGTAGCAGGATAAAACAATGAACATGAGATTTTCTTCCACTATAACCAAATATTTTTCAGAATATTTTGAATGCTTGAATGTAGCAGATAAACTTGATAGAAAGAAACTTTTTATCAAGTATAAGGTATAATGCTGACCTTTAAATCTTACAGATTTTTTGTTGTTGTTTGTTTGTTTTTAATTAATTAATTTATTTTACATCCCCACCACAGTTTCCCCTCCCTCCTCTCCTTCCAGTCCCTCCCTCCATTTTCCCTCTGCCTCCCCCGCTCCCAATCAATCGATCCACTGCTCTGTTTCTGTTCAGGAAAGTGTAGGCCTCCCGTAGGTATCAACACAGTATGACATACCAGTTGCAGTAAACTCAGCACTTCCTTTTGTACTAAGGCTGGGCAAGGCAACAGTGGATATAGAGCCCCAACTGGCCATCTCTTGTGATCAGATTGGTGACCACCCCAACTGTCATCAGAGAGCCTTCATCCAGTAACTGATGGAAAGAGATTCAGGGACCCACAGACTTTTAAAAGACATTAAAATATGCAATTCCAGGTCATTCTATCAAAGCAAAGACGGTTAATTTTGCTTTAAAAGTAGCTTCTGAAAGGAAAAGTATCTGCCCAGGACCCCCAAGGCCATGTCCTCAGCACAAGTTTCCAGCACAAAGGAGATTTGTTTGCCCCAGAGGGACAGAGGGCAGGGAATAAGAGACCAATACAGGAAATAGAAGGTGACAGAGAAGAGGAAGGAAACAAGGGAAAGGGGACAGGATACTGTCCTGGAGGGACAAAGGACTGCCTCTGGATAGAGAGGAGACAGACTTGGCAATAGTAAAGTGGCAGCTTTTAAAAGTAAAGTGGGAAACCTGGGTTAGGATGAGGTGTTTAATTTTAATTGGGCCTGCTGATTAAGTGAACCAAAGGGGGGATGCTGATTGCTGGACTTCAGTACTTTGATAGCTGGACCTTGGTAGTCAGCCTCAGGAGGAGGAAGTGGCCAAATAAGGGAAGAGACCTTGGGTGCTAGCTACAGGAATGCAATCTAACATGTTTTAGCAAGGCAAAGGGAATACGGTAGATGAACAAGGCCTGCCAGAGCCATGCTGGCCAAGCTTGAGCTGGCCAGAATCCCTTTACCTTCTATAAAGTTTTTCTGTGTCATGATGCTAACGGTTGCCAAGTCTATGTGTACACGCCTCTGAAACTACAGAAGTCTTCTAAATATTGACAGGTGTTAGATTTGCCTCTTGAAGGATGCAGACCTTCTAAATGACTGGTGTTACATATTTTAAAATCTGTATAGAATTACTTAATTTTCAAAATAGTTTTGCTTGTATTAATTGTTTTTTAATGTCTTGAAATGGTATGTCTTTCTTTGCAGCTGTAGTTTTGTGAAGTTTTATAGCTAACAGCTTCTGGCCAAGGAACCTCAGTTGTTTCCAGATGGTAGGGCATTGTCCACAGGATCAGCAGAATGGACTTCAGGTTTGCCTGGCCCATGAAACATTTCTTGCTTCTTTCAGATGCTAAGTCTGGCCTAAGGACTTATTGACACTAATTTTTGACATTTGTCACTTAACCTCCCTGTCCAAATGTTGTTTGTCTGGCATGATGGGACCATGGAGAACTGACCACCAGACAGTCAGTCAGTAATGTTTTCAGAGAGTATTGTTCAGACTAAGAGGGTAGTACATGCCTGTAATCATAGCCCTTGGGAAGCTGAAATTGGAGGATTATAAATTTCAGACCTGCCTAGGCTTCAAGACCATATGCTATCTTAGAGAGACAAGATGGAGTTGCCTGTTTCAGTCCTTCTAAAAGTCATGAAATCCAAGAGGTTATGGAAAGTTGTTCCTATACATAGCTACTTGGTACTAACTGTGCTCTAACCTTAGTGCTACTTGCATTCTGTTTGTCATACTTCCCTTAGACATGGATGTTTTCCTCCTCAAGACTGGGGTGCTAAAACGGGAAGTGGAGAAATGGATTCAGCCTGCCAGAAATGAAGGTAATCTGAAGAGACAGATTGCATCAGATTATTGAAATAATAGACCCTCAGGAAATCAGAGTTTCCTAAGAATATCAAGCTGGGAGATGGAAAAGGTGCCAGCTACAGTTTATTTTTTCTTAATACAAATTCAGCTTCTAGGTATGAGGGACCAGCTAGTTTCTGGTAGAAGGGTGTTCCCACTGAGTTAACTTGGGAAGACAGATGTGAAAGCAGTGGGTAATTTTTGTAGCAACCAGGTCTTGAGGAGACAAAAGTCCCAATAAAACATAACTTTAGCAGAAGATATTATACAGATATTATTTTTCCTTGTAAGGCATTGTAGATTTTCAAAATAGATAAGACCTGAAATTGCCCAGAAACAGAAACTGATGGAACTCTTAATAGCCTCATGGGAAGTATTTGAAAAAGCAAAAATTTGAAAGCTAAACATCCGGTATTTCTGTAATAAAGGAGTGCCAAGGACTGGATTCAACATTCTTGTGAAAGAACAAAATGCAAAGCAGAGACTTTTATACTGTCACAGAGGTGTGGTGGACTTAGTTTTAGTATTGGTGCGGCAGATCCCGTGAATTTTGCCTTCATTCCTCTCAATTCCAACCTACAAAGTGAGGTGGTCTGGGGCCTGCAACAAATCAGTCCCCGATTAGAAGCCAGTTCCTAACTTCTAATCTATCTGCCAGTTGGGGGCAGACTCTGTCTAGATGAGGATGATACATTTATGCATGCAATAGAAATCAGGAAAAAATAGAAACACGTGATCTAAATATTAAAATCATCACATAAGCACATAAGCCCTTGATAATTTAAAATGGTCTTAATTAAATTCAGAAAATTAAGGAAAGAACTCAAAACAGGTATTTGAATATGACGAGAATAAGGAAAGGATGGAGAAAGTAATACATGGATTAAATATTTCAACATGTGAAAGAAAAAAATATAATTGTTTCAACTTTTGTTTTGGGGACCAACAACATGCAAAGTTTTGCAAAACCAGCAGATAAAGAGCTAGATTATTGATGTTAGAAGCTCAGACATTCCTGTTTCCCTCATATTATGAAGTGATTTGTTTGGTGTTGAACTAAAAGATTTTCACTGTGGGCAGTAAAATACCAAGATTAATGTGGTATATATTTCATGAAACCTTTAAGATCATATGCTACACACAAGCAAAATGATGAGCAGATATGGATATTCATTGCATCCCTGTTTAAGTATTCATGAAGAGGGACTGTTTATAACATGTTCATGTCTTAATCATTAAAAGTAAAACAAGTACAGAAATAGATAACATTATCAGCTAAATATTCATCAATTTGAAATCCTTTAAAAGTGAGAACTGATAGCAAAGTTTGAATTTGGTTGTATTTCTAACACAAAAGTAGTCTAATGTATTTTTAAAAGAAAAATATGCTGTCATTTGTGCCAAAAATAATTTTGTGGTAAATGGAATAAGCTAGGAATAAAAGACAAAACTGTCCAATTTTATTTGTGTGTATATATAGTAAAAAAGTCTTTAGAGCAAAATTGTGGCTACCAGAAGCTGGGAAGAGGGACACTGGGAAATGTTTGCCAAAGGATGAAAATTTCATGTAGACAGGTTAGAATAGATTCATGAGATCTTTTGCACATCATGATGATGGCAATCTATACAATATACTATATACTTGAAAAATCACTAAGAAAATAAAATTCATGTGTTCTCACTACAAAATAGTGAGTATATAAGCTAGTGCGCTATTAACTAGGTTGATTTAGTCATTCCACAATGTACATTCATATCTGTGGTACTTTGAATGTAATTAGCTCCCATAATCCCATTGCCCCATAATCTCATAGGGAGTGGCACTATTAGGAAGTGTGGTTTTGTTGGAGCAGGTGTGGCCTTGTTGGAGAAAGTGTGTCACTGTGGGGGCGGGCTTTGAAGTTTCATATACTCAGGTGTGTCAGTTGATTTCCTGCCTTCTGGTCAAGATGTAGCCTGCACTGTGTCTGGCTGCACACTGCCATGCTCCCTGTCATGAAGCTCTGAAACTGTAAGCTATAACCTCCGTTAAATGTTCTCTTTGTAAGAGTTGCTGTGGTCATGGTGTCCCTTCACAGCAACAGAAACCCTAAGACAATGTCAAAACATTCTGTAATAAGCACAAATGTGCGCAGTCTTTGGTATAATAAACACATTGCCTGAGGAAGTAGGCAAATGTCAATTGAGACTACTTCTTTCCCATAAAACTAATTCCAAAGTTTTGCCACACAAAACCAAGCAACAGTTCCTGGCAAGAGTTTTCAGATCTTCTGTATGTTTTAACACACTCCTCCCCTAAGTAGTCAGGATGTCAATAGATCTCAGTGTGAAAATACATGTGGAGGAATATGGATGTAAATCATCGGTTAGACTAATCAAGAAATGCCACTGTGGATTTCATCCATGATATGGGGTTTGGATATTTTTCACTTTTGTCTTTCAGAGTTTTCTAATCTTTTAGGGCCTCTTAGACTTTCACTTTTGACTTTGACTGTTTTTACACACTCATTACCTTTGCTTTAAAGTGTCCCTTATTTAATTCCTTTAACATTCATTTGAGATCTAATGAGAACTACTGCTACAAGTAAATATCATCACTGGGAAAAAATAACAGAACATAATAGGATTTTTTCCATAAAACAATGATTTGGAATTCTGAAGGGACCAATATTAAGTAGTACTCCACAGAGCAGTAAACCTGAGTCCTTTTGTAGTTTCTCTAACCCTGATTCTGTCTCTCACTCACTTGTCCATTCCTTATATGTGGCATTGGATTCCCAACTTTGATATTCTGTTTTAAGGTATACAAAAAATATGGTTCCAGAGTAAAGTAGAACAATCAGAAATTTAATAGAGTTCATTGAAATCAACTCAGAGTTAAAGATTCTAGCAGTGTATCTCAGAGTAGCAATGTAACTCAGATTTAAGTTTTCACTAAATGTTTTCTTGACACAGCATTTTCTCTCCTTGTATGTTATTCTAGTTTTTAAAAATTTACATTAAATATCTGTATATTTTAATATTTAAATATATGCTTATTTATATACATACTTATGCATGCATACAGTGTATAGTTAGCTATTACGCAAAACAAAAGGTTGCTTTTTTTTCCTTTGGCTAATTATATTATTATTGTACATAGTATTAAATTTTGTATAGAAAATTTATTTTAATTCACCACCTCCCATTCTTTTCCTTTAGCATCATCTCCGATCCTCCCCTCACCCCCACTAGTTTCTTACTGTGATGATTAGCCTCAGTTCTCAACTTAATGAGATCTAGCATCACCAGGGAGACAAGCTCCTGGGAAAGCCAACTGGGGGTTTTCTTGATTAGTTCAATTAAGGCAGGACAACCTGTCTGCTGTGGGCGGCACCATTCCTTGGGCTGAGAGAACCTGAACTTCGTAATAAGGAGAAAGGGAGGTGAACACATGCCTTAGTTGTGCTTTACTTCTTGACTGCATGTGCAATGTGAGAAGCTGCCTCAAGCTCCTGAATCTGTGAATTCACTGCAGTAATAATCTACACCTAATACTGTGAGTCAAAATAAAGCTTTCTCCCTTGAGCAATGTCTTTTTTATTTTCATGCCATGTATGTGCATAGACTGTGTGTGTGTGTGTGTGTGTGTGTGTGTGTGTGTGTGTGTGTGTGTGTAGGGGGCTTCTTTTTCCTTGGGGAACATTTGCCACGAGGGTGGAAGAAGCAGAAGCATGGAACAGGCCTCAGATGGCTATGGATATGATGGAGATAGTCCTCTGGAAGATGATTTCAGGTAGACAACTCAACTTTATTCCAGAGTATAGGAAATATATAGGATTGGGAAGCCTGGGGACAAAACCTAATTTGCATTTAGTGGCATGCACCTATCATAAAACTGGGTTAGTGGCATGAAAATGGCTAGATCATGTTACTTAATTACCATGTGGTCGGGGGTGTGGGGGGTGTGGGGGTGTGTGGGGGGGAGAACGTTTGCAGGGAACTGTGTTAAAGGTCATCCTTGAGATAAGTCAGGCATCTAGGTCTAGAGACATCCTCCAAATAAGGGCATGTAGAGAGCAAGAAGCCTTGCTGAGAAGGGAGTCCTTCATGCTGCCAAGCTTGGAAAAAGCTGCCAGGCCATTGTAGGCTGCAACCTCTGACCAGCAGGGCTTCCCAGTAGTTTTGTGTATTTATGAAGAATTCAGTGGTGACCTAATAAATATTGAAGAGTTGAATTGAGTCAGGAATAATAATGCATACCTTTAATCCCAGCACTCAGGAAACAGAGGAAGGCAGATCACTGTGCATTCATATACATAGTGATTTCCAGGACAGTCAGAACTGTATAGTGAGACCTTGTCTAGAAAAAGAAATACTGCCGCTACTACTACTACTACTACTACAACTACTAAATAATAACAATACAAGCCAAACCAAAACAAAAGCAAACAAGAATTGAATTAGATTAAATGTGTCCTACTAAAGGGTGTTGGTAGCAAAAAACACATGGAAGGTCTAGGCTACACCATCTAGATGCATATAGCATTCTGAGAGAGAAGAACTTCGAGTATTCTGAAACTTGGCTATCACCTAAGATTTCAATTGAGTTTTATGGTGCTCTCCAACAAGGCTTCATGCTTATCTAGTCAAGTCTCAAGTCTGTTCTTTGAGACCACAGGGAATTTACAGAGGAATCTTGTAATTTATCTCTTGGCAATAGAAACTCTTGTAATCTTTGGTTGAAAAAACATATTTATTTCATTTGCTTTCATTTGTCCTAGAATTTATTTAGAGTTTCTTCCTGTGCCTAGTCTTAAGGTATACATTACTTATGTGGATATGCTCTTGGATATTTTTTCATTTGTTCAAATCTCACTGTCTCTTCTTTTATTGATCAATAGTTACACCCATAGTGAATTTCTTATCTTAAGATTACTCCATTCATGTACTGGGTAGACAACTGGGGACATGAATGTTAATTCTCCATTAGGAAGCTATCAATTGTAGTAGGAATCTTAAAAGTTCTTATTAATAAAAACAAACCTGGAGCCAGGTATTGGGGTGAACGCTGAAAGATCAGAGAAGCAGATCAAGCCACAGCTACCTCACCTAGCCAGTTCCTCAGCTGATCCTGTTTCCTCAGACTGGAAGCTTCTGAGTCCTCATCCAAATGGATCTCAGCTGAACTGTTGCTCAGAAGCCTGAATGCTTAACCAGCCAAAAGCTTCTAGTTTCTGGTCTTCACACCTTATATATGTTTTTGCTTTCTGCCATCACTCCCTGGGATTAAAGGCTCACTTCTTGGGATTAAAGGCGTGTGTCACCATGCCTGGCTGTTTCCAATGTGGCCTTGAACTCACAGAGATTCAGAGGTATTTCTGCCTCTGGAAAGCTAGGATTAAAGGTGTGAGTGCCACCATTTTCTAGCCTCTGTATCTAGTGGCTATTCTGTTCTGTGACCTCAGATAAGTTTATTAGCATGCACAATATTTCGGGGAACACAATACCACCACAATCAATATGTTTCAGACATAGGAGTCTGCTGTGGGATAATCTTTCTGTACACTGTGATTATATATTACTCTCACTGTTTAATAATAAAGGTGAGATAGCAAGGCAGGATACAGTTAGGTGGGACAATCAGACTGAGGCATGGGATGAAGAAGGGCAGAGTCACGAGAGATGCCAGTGAGCTACCCAAGAAGCAAGATGCTAGAGGACAGGTAAAGCCACGAGCCACATGGCAATACATAGATTAATAGAAATGGGTTAATTTAGATGTAAGAGCTAGTTAGTAATAAGCCTGAGCTAGTGGCTGAACATTTATAAGTAATATAAGCCTCTGAATGGTCATTTGGGATTGGCAGGTGGGAAAGGAAACATCGGTTTACAGGAATCAGAATTTTCTTGATTTTGTCTAAGTGTTTTTTTCCCCACTGCACTAAAGTCATGCAGTCAGAGTAAGACAGATGCAGAATAAGGTGAATAAGAATACAAGAGACATGTGAGCCCAGCATTGGTCTAGTACTTTTACTTCCCAGTCATTGTTTCATATTCCTTATGAGGAAAGACAATGACAATACTAATAAACATAGCTGCTGGGATTCATTGATCTGTCTGATAATGACTGCAGTCATGAACATGGGAGCTATCTAAACAGTTAAATGGACTGAATTTTATTTCTTCACTAATGCTATTTTTTAGGTTCTCCTGGATAGATATCTCAACCTGATCTTGTCTAACTTTATGGTATTTGTTTTACTCAATATATTTGCTATCATTTTGATCACTTAAAACTTTTTTAATAGAATGCATTGTATTTCTCTAAAGTCTATATATGCATTTTTATTTTATATTTCATTAAATCTTTCATTACAATATTAACACATTATAATATAACATGTTCTTGAATTTTAAAACTTGCTTATATAATGTTCATCTGTTGGTTAGGTTATGTATTACCTTTCCTTTTATATTTTATATCCAAGTAGATATGCTTTATCTTTTTTCTTTGAAAAAATATTTTATATAATATATTCTGACAATGGTTTGAATTACCTCCTCCAACTTCTCCCAGATCCTATACAACTCCCCACCTACTCAACTCCACATCCATTTTTTCTCTCTTTATTTATAAAACAAACAGGTAAACAAAAGCAAACAAACTATAATTAAAATTAAAACAAAACAAAAGAAAAAAACAGAAGAAACACATATAGACAAAACTCAAAAAACCACAAAAGTGGAAAATCATAATAAATAAACAAAGACCAGTAAGACAAAAATAATGTTCAAAAAAGCAATATGAGACAAAATGTCTACAAAAAATACCATTGAGTTCATTTTGTGTTGGGCCTCTACTGCTAGACATGGGGCTTACCTTTAAGTGTGGTTGATATACCCAGTGAGACTCCAGTGGAAAAACTTATCCTTCCTTTGCTAGTAGATATCAATTCCAGATAGCTTCTTGGTTAAAGATTGGAGTCCATGTTCACTTACCATCTCTGCACTGGGTCCCCATCTGGTGTGGACCTGTGCAGGCTCTGTACATGCTGCAGTAGTCTGTGTGGGTTCATAGCTGCATCAGTCCTGTTATGTTTGGAAGACACTATTTCCTTGGTGTCATCCATCTTCTCTGCCTCTTCTTCCACATAGCCCCTTGAGGCCTGAGGGGAAGGGTTTGAGGAAGACATACAATTTAGAACCAAGTGTTCCAAAATCACTTTCTGCATATTTTTGAGTAATGGGTCTTTGTCTTAGTTTCCTTGCACTACAAGTGGAAACTTATTTGATGATGGGTAAGTGAGGCACTGATCTTGAGTATACCCGAGTGTTGTTAGAAGTCATTTTATTGCTATATTCCCTTAGCACAACAATAGCATTTGTTTTTTCCATAGGTGCTTGTCTATATAAATTTAGATTCTTGACCACCTGAACAGCATCAGGCATGGGTTCCATTTCCTGGAGTAGGCCTTAAATACAATCAGATAGTGGTTGCTAACTTCAACCACATTTGTGCTACTATTACACCAACACATCATGTAGGTAGGTTGCCATGGTAGAGTGCAGGATTTATAGCTAGGTTGCTGTTTGTATTTGTCCTCTGGTATCAGGCAGAGTACTTTTTGGTACCATGAACACTAGTTAGTAGGAGTGAAGGCTCTACATTTCTCTGTGTTCAATGAGTTATGTAAGTTTTGTCTTTGGCAATAGGGCCTTGCTATTATGATGGTTAACACTACCTTTAAAATTTAAACTTACAGAGTTTGAGGGACCAAAAAGAAAAGAAAAAAAAGGCTCTAGCATGTAAGCTCCTAGCTGGTACAAGTTGTGCCCTGTCAGCCCACTTCCAGACATTGAAGAATATTCTTAAATTGACTGATCTTATAAAACTGAATGCCCTAGCAAGATAGTAGGCCATAAGACTAACTTCTATTTCTGCTTTGGTAATCAAAGCTGCTTACTTTTCTCAAAAAATAACTGGGACAACTATAAGACATAGATGTTAAAATAAGGCCCAACCTACAGTAAGCAGAATACATGTAATCTTGTGGGTTTTGCCTTTTTTTTTTTTACAAGCCCTGGACTGATATGACTAGGTGCTTCATCTTGGGAATGCTCTCAGGTGCAATCTTGGCCCCACAATGGATGGCAGTGCCTAAATGAAAAGCCTCTTATTATTAAAATTTATTTATGGTTATAGTTAATCTTTGAGTGACCCCAGACCCCCAAAACTCACTACTTTTTAGAGAGCAAACAATAACTTTGGCAATAGCTTGAAATGTTTAGGGGTTTCCATAATGCCACTTGACCAATGACTTAAATAGATGTAACACATTCCTGAAACTTGACGTTCCACTTGGCGGCAAAAGTTGTCTAGTTTGGACATCGTCTCCCCTGTCTTAGTTAGGGTTTTATTGCTGTGAAGAGACACCATGACCATGGCAACACTTATAAAGGAAAACATTTAATTGGGGCTGGCTTACAGTTTCAGAGATTTAGTCCATTATTGGTGATGATGGGAAGCATTGTGGCAGATATGGTGCTGGAGAAGGAACTCAAAGTTCTACATCTGGATCCGCAGGTGAAAGGAAGAGAATGTCACACCAGACCTGGCTTGAGGACCTGAGACCTCAACGCCCACCCCCTATTGATATACTTCCTCCCACAAAGCCACACCCACTCCAACAAGGTCATGCCTCCTAATAGTCCCATTCCTTATGAGCCTATGGGGGCCGTGTTTATTCAAACCACCACACCCCCTTTACTTGGTGACTCCATCTATGTTTCTTTCATATATGTGTGTATATTAAGAAGCTTTACAGTAATGGCTTCCATATGACCCCTCAAAAAGCTTAGTGTTAGCTGTTCCTCCTTTTATTCCCTCTCTTACCCCCTCTTCTCTCCCCTTCCCCATTTAATCTTCCAGTTCTAGTCTTCCTCTGACTCTCCATAACTATATGTTCTGATGTGTGTGTGTGTGTGTGTGTATGTGTGTGTGTGTGTGTGTGTGTGTACAGAATCCATGCTTCAATTCAGCTTAAGCAAACATTAGACTTTTTTGTATTCTCTAGTGGTGAATAGATATTTATTCAATGTATCCAATGATTAAGCAGTCTATAGCTGGTTATGTGGCCATATACATAGTCTTTATATACTGATAGCTTATACTGAATGGGTTTCGTCACACTGGAGAAGTTGATTGCTCATAATTTGATGAGATTAAAATATTATCTAGATGCCATTTTAACTGATATTGTTTATCACTTTTTTATGAGACATGTTTTAAATGATTCTTATATTTCTTAATTCAAAACTTTAAAAGATCAGAAAACAATGGGCAAAGGTATTCATTTTGTTATTTTCTTGTCATTTAATCATGTTTACTTTTTAATAACTTGAATTTATTAAGTTGAAGTAGTGATCTCAGAGTATTTGAAATTACCGATAGCACAAGATTAATAGGAATATCTAACAATCTTTGCATAGGAAGATACTGTTCAGAGGGTCATGTTAGATGCCATGGCAACCAAGGCTGACTGTCTAGTACAGTGTTTGAAAATGATAATGATTCAGACATGACATTTTGTAGATGTTCAAATGTTACAGAAAGCAGGTAGGGTGTTCAACTAATTGGATCACTTCTTGCAATGAAATGCCATACTTTAGGCATCAGGAGCCCAGAGGTGTTCTTTTCTCTACTGCTCTTTGATGGTTCAAGAAAAAGAGCTCTGTATAATACTGCGAAGTCTTCCCAAAACCAAGAAATAATAAAAACAGAAGAGTCTTTGTAGGTAGTGTGTGTGTCTTGTTTTTTTTTTTCCATCAGCACAGCAGCTGCAACTGAATCTATAGATATTTCAGTTAGTAATTACATCTCTGCAGTTACTGGCCCACTTCTCAGGCAGTGGCATGGTAGGACTTTTACATTTCACCAGATCTGCCTCCTGCTGCTACCAGCAAATATAGTTTTTATCTAAATCTCTATCATTCTATTTATCAATAAGACTCACGAGTCAGAGGCTGGGGTGAAAACTTGCTAGCTCTGAGAGGTTGAGGAGCAACTAGCTGACCTTCCCATTTTGCCTGATCTCAGAGTGTTCTTCTGCTCTGCCAAACCAAAAGAAAGACTACCATACTCAAAGTCCTCCCCTACTATTTCCTATGCATCTCTCTATTCATCTTCTAGACTCCCTCTGACTCTCTATGATTACTTTCTGTCAGCTAGTTGCTGGCTCTGCCTCCTGACCCAAGGTTGATTTTATTTAATTAATGCAAAAACAAAGTTGAGGTTCAAAGTATGATTGACTCCCCCACAGCATAGGTGCACAGCTTTCTGTCCTTTTTTTAGATACAGATTACATTTTAGACTGGATGAATCTTTAAGTTCCTATGCAATTTCTATTTTCTCTAAGTCTATGACATATTACATTTTATTCATGATACCAAAGACTCAAATGAATATCCAGAAGATATGCAATTTGTCTCTCTCTCTTTTTTTTACTGTAAATGAAATTTATAGTCTTGTTTGTTAGTTCCCCAGAAAGTTGCAGGTTCATAGACAGGAAAGGACTAAGGCCTGAGGCACCGTTCATTGCTTATTTGAAACATCTCTGTGTAAAGGAATATTGTCTCTATATCACCTTCACAGCAAATACTGCCAATTAAGCTTCAATTAGCGACTTTTTAGCAATTTGTCTCTTAAGAGGTCTTATAGGAAAATAATTGTTGTAAGTGATTTCCTGAAGCTGTGTAGCCACTGCAGGTCAGGATTCAGAGTGACTCCCTTTTATATTTCACATTTCTCCAGAAATACCTTATTTTAGAATATATCATTAGTATATGCCATTTATCTCCTTAGAACTCTGTCATTAGAAAGAAATGTACTTGTAGGCCAGAGAGATGGTTCAGTGGAGGTAGACTTTTGCTACCCAGTTTAATGACCTGATTTGCATCCTTGGGACATCCCTGGGTAGGAGAGGACCAGTTCCCACTAAGTTGTCATCTGAGTTCCACACCAGTTCAATGGCATTTGTATATACACACACGCACGCACATAGTCACCCACAAAAAGTAAATAGGTTAATTGATAAAAATATATTTGCAACTTGGAGAAAAAATAATTGGTAGTATATGATGAAAATGGTTTCTTCTCTTAAAACTTTATTATTGTAATTATAACATCTTAATGATTGTAGCATATTAATAATTTCTTGTATCCTGAGCCTTTGTCCCAGTTGTACATCCTGTGCATAGGCAATGGTGGCCAGAGTTGGGGGTGGTAACTCAGTCTGGTTGCTCCTACCACATTCAACTATCAGATCTTACCTGGGGTGCTCATCTTGTGCCCAGTTCTAGTATGATGAGTTACCTGAACCCTAAGCCACCTGTATCCTTCTCAATCCCCCTATCCTAGAACATTGCCCAGTCTGGATAGTTTTTCCTGGCTCATGCTCATGGTCTCAGGCTTGTAGTGTGCCTATAGACTAAATAAGAAAAGAATATCTACTAGTTTACACTACTTTACTTACAAATAATTCCATTAAATTATCATATTCTGTGACTCATTTTACACATCTGAGAATCATGTATATGGCTTATATTTTGGCAAAATATGAATTTAAATGTATTAAAGTACAGAGAAAGCATCTGGAAACATTATCACTGAAAATCATGTTAAATTTACGTTTGTTTAAAATATATATTGCATGAAAATATCTATTTTCAATAAAAATACATATTTGTCTTTAGTACAAATATAGAGGAAATGACACTAAGTGGTTATTGTTGCTGCAAAAAACTCATTATAAAATATTTCAATTCTATTCTACTAAAGTAGAATAAATTGAGTAGCTTATATTCTGTTGTATTATTGACACTATTAAACTAACATTTTTATTATTAACATGGCTTAAATGATGGGGTTTTAGAAATGCATAATGAAATAGATGCAGGATCATAAGCACTTTTATTAAGTAGTTAAATCTCAAATACTTTGAAGAGTCCCAGTGTTCTGTTTTAGTTTTTTAAACAAACTTCCTAATTAATCCTTAGGAAGCCAGCACAATTTTGTGAAAATAAACAGTAATAAGGGTGGCACAAAACAGAAATGATGGGCTAACTCTATTCATGAATATAGATGCAAGATTGTAAACTGCATCCAGCTAAATCTTGCAAAAGAAGTTCTCATATTTATGGACCCTGGTTAAGTAGTATTTATATCACGAAAGCAAAGATATTTTAGCATTAGTAGAGCTGTGTAAGTGTTATTCAATACTAGCATAAAGATGGGGTGAATTATATGATAAATTTAACAGTGAGATATATGCATATGATGGATTAGGCCTTATGTATTAGTAAGTAATTGATCAGTAGGTATATTATCAAGTATTTGATAAGTTACAATACAGCCATCAGCTTTACACATGATTAAGGTACAATTAGGTTGTAATTGTACTTCATATAAAAAAATAAACTCCAGATGGCTTAAGTGTACATTAGAAAATACTTTTAAATTATTTTTTAGGAAGCATGAAAATTTTAACAAATTTTACATAGATCTGCATTACTGAAACAGAAAAGATTGAAACCATATTAAACAAAAACTACACAGTAAGATGCCCATAACTCTAATTTTCATAGGCATCCAACAAATTGGGAAGGTAATTAGAGCATTTACCAAATTTCATGTAGAATACATGAAAAATACTTAAAATTCACAAAAGAAAACTCTAAACAAAATTTAAATGTACATGGAATATAAATAGGAAATTCACAAATATGAATAAATTAGGTAAAATATATTAAGAGGTGTTGAATTTCAGTAGTAACAAGGAACAAAAATAAATAGTTCAGGAAGCTAATACCTGTGGTGCATCTGTTGGGGTCTCTAGGAGCTGACATTTGGTACTACTTTTACATACATAGGAATTTTGGATATAACTGTGGTCCTCTGTGAAGGACTAAAATTCTTTTAGATAATCTTTCATGAAGCAGTATTTCTATATTTTCTAAATTTCCATGAAGTCTCTTACTAAATCATGTGCTTATTCTAAGTATCTGTGTTGTTGATTGTTAGTAGAAAGTAGAATGGTGACATTTATACATTGCCTCTACTCTGTACTGTGTCTTTATACAATCTTTCTTTAAGTAGTCCCCATTGAAAAACAAGTCTTATCTAATTCCACTCTCCACCCCACCCCTGTCCCATGAAAGTATGAATATTGGTATAGAATCGAATGATTAATAGAGAAAAGAAGCAATGACAGCTGAGGATGAATGAACACGCAGATTGTATGGTATTAAGGTCTTGGGAAAGATTCTAAGCAAGGATAATATTGTCTCCTATTTAAATTATACGCGATGTCTGAAAGGGCAAAGCCATGTGAAGCTAAGATCGTCTCTGCTTTCGGAATCCCAGGAGATTTAATGACTTTCAGGAGCCTTGAGTAGAAAGAACTCCCTTGGGAAGTATGTTCGTCATAGCCAAGGATGATGGGCAGCACTAATTGTTAGTTAATGATGTTAATTAATGCAATTAATTATTGCAACTGAGTAAGACTTGAGTGATGCATTAAGATGGTTTGACCCTTAGTTTTAGGTTATATCTACTTCTATTCTGTGATATATTTTTGAAGTGCTTGTCCTTTTGGCAAGGTTATACTCTAATGTTGATGGTCAGATGTATTGGGAATGAAATTTGAATTTATTTTATTTTACAATATAATTCAACTTTACATATCAGCCATAGATTCCCCCTTTCTCCCCCCTCCCGCCCCACCCCCTCCCCCAGCCCACCCCCCATTTCCATCTCCTCCAGGGCAAAGATTCCCCTGAGGATTGAGATCAACCTGGTGGACTCAGTCCAGGCAGGTCTAGTCCCCTCCTCCCAGGCTGAGCCAAGCATCTCTGCTAAGCCCCAGGTTTCAAACAGCCGATTCATGCACTGAGCACAGGACCCAGTCCAACTGCCTGGATGTCTCCCAAACAGATCAAGCCAATCAACTGTCTCACCCATTCAGAGGGCCTGATCCAATTGGGGGCCCCTCAGCCATTGGTTCACAGTTCATGTGTTTCCATTCGTTTGGCCACTTGTCCCTGTAATCCATCCATCCTTGGTCCCAACAACTCTTGCTCTCATTAAACCCTCCTCCTTCTCGCCAATTGGACTCCCAGAATCTCCTCATAATATGCCATTCACTGAAAAGAATTAGCTTGGAATCACCTGGATTAATCTGGTCATGGAATAAAATTTCAGTGCTAAGTTTGAAAAGTTGTCAGGAGGTAGAAATAGTGGAAGCTCAAGAAACAGCTTTGTAAAGTGGATAGTTAATTCTTTCAATGTATCTGTAGCATACACTAGGTATACAAAGTGTTAGGCATATATTTCATACCATTTTCTGTGTCTGATATGTAAATGCCAAACTTACTTTAGATGGCCAGATAATCAAATATTTTTCTATGAAATAACTTGGACAACATTCAGAACTGCCTTGTGAAAAAAAGTTTGGTCTGCCCAACAAAAGGTTTATTTCTGTCAGTGGCTTCTGTGAAGCACTCTATGTACATGTGATAGGAATATTTCTGTTTGAGGCAAGGCTGACCACTGCAGGACTTGGAGAAACAGGTGGCCATAGCCAACAGTTTAAGACCAAGCTGAAAATGCCAACATGGTTACTTAGGGTGAATAATTGATTCACAGAATATCAACCTAGAGAATGAATGGAAGGACATAGACATTTAACCATGCATGCTCAAGAAATCCTAGATCAAAACCAGACATTCAAACTCAAGTTAGTTTGTTTGAACAGAAACTTTCACGTGTGCTTTCATGCTTAGGATCCCGGAGAGTGAAGTGGCCTCACCCCTTGGGAGGTGGATAGTAGAAACACTGTCTTTGCAAATCATCTGAACTTGGCCCTATATCTTTTCCCCCTCAACTGTATTTTGACTGTAATAACCATCAGCAGCAGGAAGCCTGATCCAAATTGTGGTTAGTGTGTACATTCAGAAGATCTTGTAAAAGACTGTTCATTTTAATTTTGCAGGTATTTTGGCTTTGGACACTGCCTCTCAAGGAAATACTGCTTTCCTTATCTTTGTATTCATACAGAGATAATTTCTACTGTTTGTATATTTCTCTGAATGCTTTAGTTTGTTATATTTTTATCACCAACTACATTTCAACCACATCAGAATTATAAACTCTAGTTAAAATTCAAAGCTTTCAAGCTAAGGGGAAGGTGTGTAGGAGAGGTTAACTTCTGCCATTAGTATTTTCGACACACTTTCTTACCTACTAGATCTCGTTATCATATTTTCATTCATTGATGTGATATTTTGAAGACTCACCAAGAAAGCATTCTTTAGCCAACAACTGAACATTTTCACAGATGCATGAATACTGTCCTTTTAAAGAATTCAATCCATTTATTTATTAAGGGGCATGCTTACTACACCGAGCAAGTGAGTATCAGCAGACAACTTGCAGAAGTCCGTTCTCCCATGTTACTGCATGAGGCTAGGCATTGAACTCAGGTTGTCAGGTGTGGGAGCAGCTGTCCCTGCTGTGTCATTGCGCCATCCCAGATGTTCTTCTTAACCATAGTATGATAAAGTTCTTTAAATTAGATGGACGTACTAGCTTCCTTCCTCTGATGGTTAACATTTAGCTATTCCTGTGAAAGACAGTAAATAAAATGCTTTTATTTTTTTATTATTTTGCCCTTTCCAACAATCATTTGTTACTAAAGGAAGATTTATCTGAGACTGGTGAGATTGCTCCGTGGATAAAGTCACTTGTTGCTGTGTGGGGGTCTCTGCAAACTCCATAGTCAACATAGTGTCAATCTGCACCAGGCAAGAAGGATATCCGGTTAAAGGAGACTCAGTAGCGGTGTTGGGTCAAACTTTCTCTGTCTCTCTCTCTGTCTCTGTCTCTCTGTTTGTCTGTCTGTCTGTCTCTCTCCTTTCCTTCCTTCCTTTTTTTCTTTTCTTGTTGTGCTGTTCTTCTTCTTCCTCCTCCTTCTCCCCTTCCTCCTTCCTTCTTTCTTCTTTTTTGGAAAGCAGATTTTTCTGTAATACAATACATCCCAACCACAGAGTCTGACACCAGGCAATTTATTTTAGGCAAGCTCAGCACAATTTTTGAAAAAAGTTTCCTGATAATTGACTCAGTCTCACCATGTGTAAGACATGCTTACACTGAAACTCTTTACAGAGTACATACGGCCATCCATAAAGATGCTTTTTATTGACTGAGAAGCATTGCTCAAGATAAAGGTCTAGGGAGGAAGAGTCTGGGATAAACAAACATAATAGTCTGGGGATTCAAGTGTGGCCTTGCCCTGAAGACAACAGAGATCACCAGGCTGTTAACCACTCATTCCAAACTTTCCTGGAGGAAAACAGACACACAGCTCCTCTGTGAGACACCCTATGTATTTAAGACTCCTGCTTTCCCTGATGCTTATCTGTGAGCACAAGGACTTCATGCCCTCCACATTGCTAAGCTTCATAACTTGAGGTTCATCCCCAGAATCAGAATGGTGAAAGGGGAGAACAAAGTCTCAAAAATTGACCTCTAAACTCCACACATGTACCGTGGCAGGCATACCCACATATACACACAATAAATGTAAAAAATTAATACCGAAAATGAGTTATCAACAGTTTAGGGAAAGTTTTCAGAAAAACAATATATTTATGTTACTGATTTAATAACGAAAGGTTGTCCATGTAATGCCTATATTTCCTTGTTCTGTAGGCTATCCAGTTATGACCTGGCTTTGTATGTTTTGCTATTCAGACAACAGAAATATGTTTTGGTAAATCATATTATTGCTCAAGAAAGCTATATGGTGATCATAAAGTGGATATCAGCCTGAAAACATCCAGAGCTAATCTGATCTTTGGATGATATATATACTCTCCAAAAATGTTGCAAGCTGAGAAAGTGCTGCATGAGACTGGACTCACGTGCAAGGGCTACTTGGTTATTTTTATTATTGGTTTTATTTTATTTTTGAAATATTTACTTATTTTGGTTCCTGCATATGAATGTTTGCCTGTGTGTATCTATGTGCCCCACATGTGCCTGGTACAGGAGCAGGCCAGAAGAAGGTACTGGATCTAACAGGACTGGAGTTATGATGATTTTTAGGCATTATCTGAGGGCTGGAAGCCAAACCTGATTCCCCTGGAAGAGCAACCTGTGTTCTTCACCACTGAGCCATGTCTCCAGCATGTTTCTTACTAGTTTTAGATTAAAAAGTGTGTATTTGAAGTACTGTATAAATAATTGTGATGGCTAATCTTAGTCGTCAATTTGACTACCTCTAGAATCAACTAGGCTGACTATGCCTAGAGGGGGTTTTCTTGACTAGACTATTCTCGGTGGGAAAAGCCACCCTCAATCTGGGTCACATTCTAGTGGCTGCCAACACAAAAGTACATGAAAGAGCTAAACTTTCAGTTTTGCCCGCTTTCTCTCACTCTGCTTTTTCTATCTTAATTTTTTCTTTTTTTGAGATTATAATATAATTACACGGTTTCCCTTTCCTCCCTTCAATCTGCCCCCTATCCTCCTCCTTGCACACTTTAAAAATTGATAGCATTTTCCCTAATTGTTGTTACACGCAAATATGTGTATTATTGCACATATATTCCTAAATACACAAATACAACCTGCTCAGTCTGAATAATATTACTTGTATTTACTTTTTTTTAGGATTGATCATTTGGTATTAGATAGTCAATTGGTATGCTTTTCTCTGTGAGAATATTTCCCCTGCTCTCTGCATTCCTTAGTTCCTTATACTTCTGTGTGTAGGGTTGATACCTTGTGGGCTTTCGCCTGTTTATTTTACCATATCTTAGTGTAGCTTTCCTTGTTCAGCAGTCATGTTGACGTGCCATGGGATGGTCTTTCTGTATGCTGTGAGCATGTGTTGCTTCCATTGCTTAATAAAAAAGCTGCTCTGGCCTATGGCAAGACAGGTTACAGCCAGGCTGGAAATCCAAGCAAAGATACAGGGAGAAGAAAGGTTCAGTCAGGGAGAGCCCATCCAATCACCCAAGGAGCAAGATGCTAACAGACCAGTAACACCACAGCCATGTGGCAAAATATAGATAAATAAAACTAGGTTGATTTAAGATGAAAGAGCTAGTTAATAATAAGTCTGAGCCATAGACCAAACCATTTGTAATTAATATAAGTATCTGTGTGTTTATTTGGGACCAAGCTCTCCAAGACAGAGTAAAACTTCCGGTTACACTGGTGAGACCTTATGAATGTAGATTCCGAAATTTCTAGGAGACACAATCTCACATTTACCCCCTGGTCCTCTGTCTTTTACAACCTTTCTATTCTACCCCATATTCGGCAAAGTTCCCTGAGCATTGGGTACGGGAGGTGTTTTTAGATATATCTGTTGGGACTGGGCTCTATAACTCTCCACATTATTGGTTGTGGTTTTCTGTAATGGTCACCAGAATGCAGGATGTAGTAGTGGCAAATATTCCTTGGCAGTAACCAATAGCTCTCCAATTGGACTTAAGACCCATTTAAAGGAAATCATGCCTGATACTGGATACCTAACCAATTACCTAGAACTAGTGAAGTCATGGATCTTGGATTAGCATATACAATCACCACTTTAGTAAGCCAGTATAATCCCTAACTATATTCTAAGTATTTGTCCGTATATTCACATCCAAGTATACTCCTTACTCTCATAGTGGAAACTCTTATGGGCACACTCATCTATCTTGTTGCTTAGGGTTTTTGTTTGTTTGTTTTGTTTATATTAGAATTAACTTCTCTGTGATTCCAACATAGATTATTAACAGCTCTCCAGAAATCTTCCAGAACTCCAGCACCAGACTGTGACTGCTGAGACATCCAGCCTTGTGGACTGAACAACCAAGGGGTTCTTGGTATTTCTCTTGAGAGTCAGACATTGTTGCACTAGCTGGACCACAGCCAGTAGGCCAGTCTAATAGATCTCCATATATACATATACCCATCTACCTATTCTGTCCCTTTAGAGAACGCGGACTAACACAACTATCACATAGTCATACATTTTGACATTTTAAAACTATCATTTTAAGTGATGAAACTATATATATTTAATGTGATGTTTCAATGTATTTGTACATTGTGGAATGTAGCTAATTAATAATTGTATTATATTACATAGTTAATATTTTGTAGTGTGTAAATTTTACCTTTATCAGAATTTTCAAAAATAAGATACTTTATGGTCACAGAGAAGGGCTGCACAGCATAGTTTTTGAACTTATTCCTTTTATCAGCATACAATTTTATAATTTTGGCCAATAGCTCCCAAATTCAGAAGACATTCTTAATCCAGGCCCTGGAAAGCACTATTCTATTCCCTGTTTCAGTTTTTAAAAACATTTGTCTACTAGAGAACACTTGGATTGGTTCTGTATCTTGGTTATTGAGAACAATGCTGCTATGAGCATTGGAGGACACCAACACTGGTGCAAGAGCTTGCTCTGCAAACTTTGATCTCACCTCCATTTCTTATCTTATCTTTTGGTAACAGCTATGTTAAAGTTGTCTTGTGGTGATTTAGATTTGAATTACCCTGATGTTAGTGATATTGGGTGTTTCACATATCTGTTCTTTAGTTCCATGTCCTTTTAGAAAAGAGATGGCTATTCTAATCCTTTGCCCAGTTTTAAATCTGAATTTTTATTTTCTTCTTATTGAATTGTCTGAGTTCCTTGTCTATTTTGGATAGCAACCCTGTGTTGGATGTACTGTTTCTAAGTATTTTTCCATGTGTTGTTTCTTCAGTGCACTGCCTTCTCCCCACATTACACAGAAACTTCCTAGTTTGGTGGAATACTGCTTATTAATATTTATTTTTGTTTCCTGTGCTTTTGTAGCAATGTCCCAAGTCCTGCACACCATCCCAATAACAATTTCCTTGAAGGAGCTGGCTGTTGTTTACACAGTATTTCCATGCCTTCTTTCTTCATCCTGCCTGTGGCAAAATTGGGTCTGAATAATATTTGTGCAAATGTATTTGGAGAAGTTCCTGAGTGTTCTTTGCTTGCATCCTCAGATGAGTTAATTCCAGAGATATTTGCCTTTTCCTCCTAGTTGCTATAAAACTATGTACCACCTGCTGTTATTAAACTTCACAACCTGCTTCTGACACTGTGCAATAGTGTAGAGTCGTAGTAACTTAATAACATTTCTAGAACTTTCTTATCCTTAGAAGTCACAGTAAAAATGATTAAGTGCCAACACAGAGATTCTGGGAAACAATAGGTCCATTAATTATAGAACTACTCATGGTGAAGAAACAGTAAACCCAGCAACAAATAGACTTAATAGTAAGGAACCAGAAGATATGGACTGCATGCAGGACTAAGGAGCTAGACGGAAGAATTAGAGTCTTCTGAGCCCTAGTGACATAAAACACTCTGTTGAATTGATAGATTGGAGGGCTTAGCCAGACAGGTAAGCCTTCCAGTCAAATGGGCTTCTTTCCAGTTCTGCTTCTGAGGAAGCTGGGAAGCCTTTGTTTTAATAGCTCAGTAAGTGATAGTTATCTGGTATCTTAGGCTCACAGGAGAGAGTTGCTATGGAGCTAAGAGGGATTATAATGGCACCCCAGAGGAGATTGGGACTAGTACATTGATACCCCACAAGCCTCATACAAGTCTGACCTACAGGACCAGGCTTGAGAGAAGCTGTTAAATAAAGACTCAGATGAGAGAAGATCTGACTAGATTCAGCTAAACTTGAAAAGTTTGAGAGCCTTCTAGTTGCCCAACACATTCTCTGAAAGCACTAGAAAACACACAGTCTATTTATGTGTTTGTGTCTCTGTCATATATATATATATACATATATATATATATGTGAAATTTAAAATCATGGTTTGGTTAAGAAAGATAACTACTGAATACATTGCATGCTTTTGTGTACCTTTTACTTTCCTTGAGCAAACAAATAATAAGTGATTTCTTATCTCAAAAGTTATGATGTAGTCTGGCTGAGCATTTTTAGTGATGTAGGAAATTGCATCTTCACTGTGAGAATGCAGGATGTGAGAAGGTTGGAGAGATCTTAATGACACTCAGTTGCTTGAGCTGGAAAATGAGGCTTAGAATGAGGCAGAGATCCCTTGTTCACATGTCACAGAACTTTCTCTGTTCTTTCTTAGAAACATAGGATAACAATTTTGACTTGAATAAATATATTGACAGATGAAACACTCAATGTAAGGATAGTGAGGAACTTTGAAATCTATGCAGTCAGTATTGGACGTGTGTGTGTGTGTGTGTGTGTGTGTGTGTGTGTGTGTGTGCCTAACCATCCATTCTATAAGAGGGGTCAGTCATTAGAAGGAAGTTTAATGAGAAAAGATATTAGTTCAGCATATGATACATTTAGTACCACATATTTTATATATTATATCACTGACTTTAATTAGAAGAGCAGCTTTGTGGATAATGAGGTATAGGAACTTAGACATTTATTTATATTCCTCAGCCAGTGTAGCATAATTCTGATTGATGTTTGCCAGGACAGAGGCTACATATACTCTCCCCTTTCCTGTAAGTAGCTGCCATGCCAATTATTGAAATTGTACTAGGGATAAGAAATAATAAGAAAATCTATTGATGTAAATGAGAACACCAAAAGAAGAAAGGAAGTTTGAGCTTAAGGGTAAGAGGAGTCCACTGAACAGATTGGGGTACTTCCTTGTGGCTAATAAAATGATGTGGAGAAATCTCAGGACAGTGGTCCTTAAGATCTAGTGCTACATTTGTTTCAACCTGCCAGTGCCCAGGTTTGGCTTTGAGAACAAGACAGAGTGATCTGATTTCATGAGTTCTTATCAATGCCCGTGTTGGGGAGACGCTTGTGTCAGGGGAGAATAACAGGGACTTGTTGTGTCTGTAAGTCACAGAATTAAATTATTACCTAAGCCACAGGAAATTATGCACAAGTGAGTGTGTTAACTATAGAACACATGTTCCAGTCGTCAGTTCCAAAGTGACCAGTTTACAGAGAAAGAGCTAACTTATCTGTGCATAGATAGCTACCAGCAGTATATCATTCTCTCTCAGTCTCCGGTGCTCTCAGATCTATGTGCACAGCTGAACAAACCACCACACGTGCATGGCTATATTGCAGATAGAGTGCTTTTGAGATAATGTTTTAGGCTAAAATCTTCCCACTGGTTTATTTTCCTTGATTCATTTTTTATCATTAAATTGTTCAATAAAATTGCAATGGATTTTGAAGCATGTGCTTATGAAAGTGTTGAAGAGTACTGAGGACATTTGAAATTGCTCAGATAGCAAGAATCTATCAAGTTGTTTTTTAACTTCATTAAAGAAAGGAAAACCTAAAATTTTGTTACAAATGACTATTAGAAACTATGTCACATAGCATTTATAAATGCTCTTACCTTAAACACATATCTTAAAAATATCCCTTCCCCTTCTTTCTTGAGACATAATCTCACTATACAGCTCCAGCTAGCATCAGACTCACTATAATCCTCCTGTCTCCTGGCTCTTTTTCTCCTCTTTGTTAAGACTTTCAGAAAATATCATTTTCAAAGCAACTTTTCTTGGCAGAGTTCCTTTGGCAGAGCTTGCAAGGATTGGGAGTACGGATAAAACACCTGTACTGAATTCAAGCTGTTTGAATAGGATCAGCACATCACAGAGACATGTTCTTATGACCTCTTCTTCTTTTTTTCCACTTTCTCTTAAGAAATACCATCAAGTCTTTGTGGGAAAGGGAATGACAACAAACTGATGTGTTGAGAGAGTCAACCTTCACTCAGTACAAGGAGACTTTGGACCTTAAACTCCAGTGGGCTGTTGTAACAAATATAGATGAAGGCTCAGAAAACCTGTCCATGTTCAAAGCATGGTCACCCGAACTCCACCAAGTGAGTGAGCGTGTATGTGACAATGTGAGGGATGCTCCAGACCTAGAAAATGGTGATGTTTAGAACTATGAGGACCAAGATAAACCCGAAAGGGCCCCTAGTATGTTCACCTCTTTTTTCCCCAGGCTTTCCTGGTTTATGTGGATCAACTGATGTTATTGATGAATAAAATTGAAATGAAAAACTATCAGGAAAGAGAACAGTTGTGAAAATTTGCAGTATTTTTTTATAAGTGTTTAAAAAGAAACAAGAAAAAGAAAGGGGAGAATTGTAATTTTTCTCACGCACCAGGGCTGGCCCTGAACTCATTCTGTGCTTCAGAGGGCTCAGGCTTGTGTTCCTTCTGCCTACTGTCCCAACAACTGTGATGCTGGGCCTGGGCTATCAGCTTCAGCTGGCAACATGATTTTAACTTCATGTTTATCTTTTGTCCATACTGGAAAAAAAAGTAATAAGTTTCACATGATATTTGGTAAGGAAGCCAAGGCATGTTGATTGTTCAGAACTTTTGCCTAATTCTATATTAACACACAGTGTCCTTACAACTATTTATCACCTGAAAAAACAAAACGAAACAGATCACCATCACCTTGTTTAAGATGTGAACTATGCTAATTACATGCAATATATTCTTTCGTTCACTTGGTAACCTTAACTAGACACACCAGTAATATTCCTGGTTCAGAGCATAGAAGAATGAAGACCCCAAAAGAAGGCTATGGTATTGTAAAGTCAGGAAGAGCAGAGCTTTTGAATCCAGCAGAAGAACATGGGCTTTTACACCCTGCTGTGAGCCAGCTTCCCACTGTTTGAGCTGACTCCTCCCTGGATGAACTTCTGGATTTCTCTCATGCCCCTTAATGGTTTGTGTTGTGCATTATAGTAACTTATGTGCACACTTCATGTCTCTGAAAGCAGGAATAACACCTCAATTGTGTTTCTAACTCCTCTGCTGTCATTCACATGTCAATCATTTTGCACTTGATGAATGAATAATAAAGGATTTCATTTTGAGGGAAAGTTTCAGAAAAAAAAAAAAAAA
>CABHPR010127305.1:938-23953 GCA_902168415.1 Peromyscus melanophrys | reverse complement strand
TACAGCCACTGCCAACAGAGGTGGGCTGCTAAGGAAGAGGCTCCAGGAGCTCACAATTGGCTTAGAACTTGGCATCATACAGAGCTCATCCATCTGTTAGCCTATCCAAAAACCACTACTGCATACCAAACACTGCCATCTGCTCATTTCACAATGATCACCTGTCTATCTTATGAAGCTGCTTTTCCTACCATCGAACTCTCCGAGTCCTAAGAAACAGGCTGGAGGGAGAGGCCAATGATGGCCTCCAACAGTCTTCTATGTTCCGGGGAGTAAGCCTCATTCCAACTAAGAGTCAATGTTATGACATTCCTGAAAGGAGATGGGGTAGTGTGGGTCTCACACAGCTCAGGTTCGACTGTGTCTCCACAACTCGGCTCCTGCTGCCTCAAGAAAGGGCTTTGTGGGAGAACACCTTAATGTTCACATCACCAGAACGATGTGCCTCAGTGGTTCATGTTACTTCAAGCAGTGTGAGCTGCTGTCAGGAAAGGAGGGTGCATGAAAAAGGCCATAACTCAGCTTGGTAAGATTACTTGGAGCATATAAAGAGAAAAATCAGGAGGAGGTGGGAAAAATCAGCATGAAAGTAGGCTAGAACTGTGGATACATGATGCCTTGCAATAGTCAAGGTGGGTGGGTCGGTCCAGCAAAACGACTGCACCATCATACAAGCAAACTTTTCTTTTATTGAAGTGTTTTCTGGAGCATTTGTTATGATGGGCACTACACTGTTAAGTGCTCTCTACTTAAAAGAAAAAAAATCTACATAAAACAACACCCAGAACTTGGACAATTAAAAAAAAAACAACCCAAAAATTAACTCTTATAACCAGCTGAATGATCTGTAGAAATCCAGTTATGGAAACTGGTAGGTATGTGCAAGAGAGGAGAGGCCACTATACCATAGGATCACCTAGAGGAAGAAAAAAAACCCTGATCAAACAGTTATCTCCCAGGGACCCTGTGAGCTCTTAGGAACTCAAAGAAGGGCGGCAGTCTGGCAGGAGGAAAAGGACTCCTGAGCTTAACTTGAAGTACCGAACTGTTAGGCAGTTCTCCACACTGGGGGGAAAAAATCACCCACCCTGTTTCCCAGCTAAAGTCCCCAGGGCCTGTGAGAGCAGCTGCTGGAACTGAGGAGTGCACCGTCCACCCCTATGAGCAGCAAAATGATGGGATGGACAGAGGCAGAGCACAGGGAAGGCTGCGTGCCAACCACTGGCTATCCAGCCTCAAGGAGGTTTGGTCAGTCCTTGTTTAGCCCTGGGGGACAGGGAGGAGGAAGGAGGTACAGCAGCCTGCAGGGGGTGCAGGCTTTGACCTGCCCCCCTTTATCATACTGGCCTTCTTTCAGAAGCAGGGTGAGGGCAGAGCTCTTCCAACTGCTGACATGGCTGTACCTTGGAGAGAAACCAATGCAAGACAGCAATGGTGGATGCCCCGCCACAGTGCAGGCCTAGAAGAGTGGCGGAGGGGGCCAACAGGACACCCTACATGTGCACACGTCGGGACTCCAGACAATGTGTTGGCGCCTCCTGCTCTCAAAACCTGGGAGTACCTGCTCTCTTGGGGATGATATATGTCGGTCATTCAATCTGTATAAAGTTCTGTTCCAAGTCAGCCAGCTAAGGATGGGCAAGGGAACCCCTCCACTGGTGTGCTCTGGGCACATGGAGGTGCTGGGTTGGAAGCAGGGAAGCCTGGGATGGAACCAGGTGAGGAAGAGAATAACCAAAGATACCCCAGGAAAGGTGAGCTTTTGGAGAGGAGTGGGGGAGGCTGAGTGAGTTAGTGTTGCTTTGACCCCAGAATGCAGCCTGGCCTCTCTCTGCTTCACCTGGGTATGTGGCCTGTGGTGTGGATGAGGTTACCAGTATCATTGGCCTACTGTCAGGTACTGAGAAGTGTGAGATGTATTGTTTTATATATACACACATGAAAAATAAGAGTGAGGTAGATAAATGTTTCAAAAACAAAACTCCCCCCCAATCAAAAACTGTCCCATCTCATTCTCATTCATTCTCTCTCTCTCTCTCTCTCTCTCTCTCTCTCTCTCTCTCTCTCTCTCTCACTCACTCACTCACTCACTCACACACACACACACACACACACACACACATTTTCCTCAGTATTTAAATTCATAATGGGGGCTTCTCTATAGTGATTAAAACAGGTATCACAAAATAAATTAAAACTCCTACATGTAATACCTTCTTAATAAAATTTTTTTTCTCTTCTCTTTTTTGTTAAGGGGAAACACTGTAGGGCAGAGGCTACTAAGAGCCGTGAGCCTGTAACTACAGACAAGCCAGAGGACTACAAACTTCCTCTTCTGTGTTTAATCTCCAGCCACAACTGCAATCATCATCTTCCAGCTTTTTTCTTGCTCCTAATTGAAATATTTCCATCCCAGAAGCAATTCTCATGCTGTCACCACTCCGGTAAGGAGTATTAAAAACTAAACAGGACTGCCAGGTCCAGAGGTCTGCCATTTTGGCTAAGGAGCAGCAAAGGACCCCAGGGCTACCATGGGGTCAGCTCTGCTCCGTCTGCTACTCAGACCTTCAGATCTGGGAATGGGCTCCAGAACGCCACTGCGGCTGCAGCTTCTGGCCATGGGGTGTTGGTACCCTGCACCTTGCTCACATGGAGGCCACCCATTCAGACATTCTGGTTCTAAAGACAGGTAGGTCAGTCTGGTGAGGGTGATGGCAGAGGGGCCACTAGGTCATGCTCTGCTGTACCCTAGGGACCCATCAGCTGTTTGTGTGTGTGTGTGTGGGGGGGGGGGGACCAGAAGGATTAAATATCCATAAAAAAAAATCCAAATGCCTACTCTCTGCAGTTAAAATTGCTATTGTATCCCAAAATGAATATGTTTATGTGTGTGTCACAACCCAACCAAGAACAGAGGGAAGGTAAAGGTGTGCCTTCCAACAACGGGGACCATAAACACTAAAGCAGGGTGTGTGAGATTTCTTAACCTTTTTGTTTCTGACCTGAGCTCGTGGCCTGTCTCGCATGGTAACAGACTCCAAATGCTGTGTGCAGGGAAGTGTGGGAATCAGAGTAAGGCCCAGCAGGACCTGGATCCTGGCCTCCCATCCTCCTCTGTCCCTGACCAGCAACTGCACCCACAGAGCCTATGGGTTAGAAGATAATGAATGGGGCTGCAGGGAGCAGGGGAAAGGAGATGTATTTATAAAAAGGCATCCAACAGTTCATGGCAAATTGTTCTAGAAGCATCAGTTACTGGAGAAGAGGAAGAAAAATCACACTCTAGTACAAAGCATAGGAAGTTTCTTGGAGTGAGCGGAAAGGAAGAAGGGTAGGAGGACCTGAAAGTTTCATAGATTAAATCCACAAAGATAAGAACAAAAATAATAGCAGCTTTTTTGTTTTTCCTGTACAGACGTATAGATGAATATCTGAACCGTAAAAAAGTTATAAAAGTGACATTGAAGACGATGTGTATGCAAATGTTTCATGGTCTAACATAGAACTGAGAGACCCATGAAGAAGTCCTAGTAACAGAGACCATGTCAATGCTTGGATCCACTGCCTGCGCTGCTGCTTCATGCTGCTGTGCTGCCTGAAGCCCTTCCTTGCACATCTGCACCAACAGCTGGGCTGAGTCCCTGGAACCTCTGGGGGCCAGGAGGGAGGCGGGGGCAGGGGGAGGAAGCTGGTATGAGGACCACCTTGACTCACAACCTGACCTTCAGGCTTGCTCATGGCCATCTCCTCCAGAATTCTTGGGGTGCTGTGGTGGGTGGGGTGGGGATAGGGAGCCAGTTCAGCCTTCCCCATCTTCAGTGAGGGCAGGCTCCATCTTGCCCAGTTCTCCCAAACAGTAACCTAGTCGTCACAAAACAATGAGACCCAGGGGGACGTGGGCTAGAAGAGCACACCGGGGCACAGTGGAGGCATCACCAACGTGTCCCTCGAATGATATTATCAACTTGATGCCATGTTTCACCCCATGCCTCTGGACAAAAAGGAAATCAGCGCAGGGAGTGTGCGCACAAGAAAAAACAAAAAACAAAAACCGAAAAAACAAACAAACAGAACTTTGGCAAAATTTGGCAGCATGAAAATGATAACAACCATGGATGAACAATGGCCCTTTGAAAATTTCAGATGACCCTAAAAAGGTTAAAGATACAGTTAAAAAATTCCATCTCAGTGTGTGCATTTTTTTTCTCTTTTTTTGTAAAGACCTACGGTGTCAGGCAGGTGTGTATGGGGTGATGAGGAGCCCCAGGGATAGCCATTAGGTCAATCTGATTTTTTTTTTTTTTTAAAAAGGCTTCCCAGCTGGGCTTTCAGCAAACATTTTTTTCCATTGTGAAGCAGAAAAGAGAAAGGAGAGAGTGGAAGTAGAAGAGAGGAAGAGGAGAGAGAAGGAAGGCAGAAGAGAAAGGCGGAGAATAAGGAGACTCGATTCTCGAGTGTCCTGTTGCTCTTAAGTGCTGTCCTTAAGGTTTGCAGAGGCCCATGTCAGTTAAGGGTTTGGGTAGGGAAATAAAAAGCTGCTTGCATATCGAAAAAAGGAAGGTCCCAAATGTGTTTACTGCAGAGAAGCCGTCTCCCGTGGGCAGCAATGGCAGTTCTGAAGATCCACTGAGGTACAGGAGGCTTGTGAATAGATTGTTACGACCTGCTCTCCCCCTGCCCACCGAGTGGGCACACACGTTACTGTCTGCACGTGCTTCGGTGTCTGAGGATCAGCAGGTTGAAGACTGGGGCAGAGGCAAAGCCCTCTCGTTGGCGCGTCCCCCGTTCATGTGAGCATAAGGCTGTCTCTCATCAAAACTGGCACGGAGAACCAGTACTCCAGGGCCCGGGCCGTTCTCGGCCTTGTGTCCTGAGTGTCTTTCAGGCAGAGGCAGGGAGGCTGAGGAGGCCGAGGGGTCCAGCGGCACACTCTCCATGTTCTCAGGCTCCAGCTCCAGCTCCAGCTCTTCCGGCTCGGGAGGCTTGTTTTCCTCACTGTAGTAGAAGGAGACCTCCTGAAAGCTGGGCTCCATCTCATCCTTGATGCTGCCAATGATCTCCAGGAAGGAGGGCCGCATCTTGGGGTTGTACTGCCAGCACATACGCATCAGTTCAAACCTAAGGGGGAGGAGACGGAAAGGGGCTGAGATGCAGGAGACCTCTGGCTGAGGTCAGAGTGGCCCAGACAGCTGGACCACCTCTGCACCCCTGGCTTCTCATCTGGATGCCTCTGGCATCATCCTACCATGTATCGTGCCCAGAACCCAGGCCCAGCAACAGTGCCAAACCCAAACTCACTGCAGGTCTTGGTTCATGCAGAGTCCACCGTGACAGGGTCATATTTATGGTGGCAATACTAAGAAATAAAACAACCTATTTTCTGTCTGAAGCATCTCTTCCAGCCATGATTCCAGAACCAGAACCAGAAAACCTCCACTGTTCCACTAATGAGAATCACAGCCATCATTCACTGTGCCCCCACCTAGGATATTTCTTTTTTTTTTTTTTTTTTTTTTTTTTTTTTCGAGACAGGGTTTCTCTGTGTAGCTTTGCGCCTTTCCTGGAGCTCACTTGGTAGCCCAGGCTGGCCTTGAACTCACAGAGATCCACCTGGCTCTGCCTCCCGAGTGCTGGGATTAAAGGCGTGCGCCACCAACGCCCGGCACCTAGGATATTTCTAAGCTTCTTCCTGGCACTAGGGTGCCCTTGGCAGTGGGCCTGAGGAAGGAGGCAGCAGGGGTGCCAGACAGAAGGACCACACATCCCAAGCTTGCTACTCAAGCCAGCACCTGCTTACTGCATGTCCCATGAAGGCAGAGCCCTGACCGCAAGATCCAGGCTACCCCCGATCAGGGTCCTAATAGAAACCTCCAGTCAGATGCCAACAAGCCAGGGAAAGGCCAGAGCCTGAGTTTCTTCTACAAGCAAGGCCAAGGTAAGAACACAGAAAGCCCATGCTGCGCCTCCATCTTTCCCAGAGGTCACAAACTTCCAAAAAGCGCCCCCCCCCCCAGTCACATGGGCCAGCAGCCATGCATGACAGACGAAGGCTGCTCATGCAGCCACCACCCTGACCAGGAAAGGCCTGGATGTGGAGAGTAGAAGCAGCCCTAAGCAAGTGAAGGCCTGAATTAGCCACATCAAAGACCCCAGTCCCATGGGCGTGGCAGTCTTCCCCAGTAATGCTCAGAGATGGTAAAGCCTTCCTGAGGTCTGAGTGCAAACACTGACAGTGTGTGTAGAAGATGTCTGCTGTCACTTTCTCCCGCTGGGTATTTATTGCCTGAAGACTGCTTCCGTGCAGAGACTGCTCCCACAGAGATGAACTACACCTGCCTCCTTCTCCAGCTGTATATAACAACCCCACTTCCTTGTTTATCTGTATGCAATAACGCTGACTCCCCGTTCAGCTATATACAATAAACACGCTGAGCTTCCAGAGCCCAGTCCACTCAGCCTCAGGTTTCCTATGTCCATGTGCTTGTGCTTTCTTGATTCCCTTGACGGCCCTAGTCAAGTCAGGGTTCTGGTACCCAAGCCGTACCGAGCGCTGCATCCAGGCTTTGACAGATGGACAGGAGAGAGAGAAAGGGTGTCCAGGGGTGGTCATGATTCTGAGCAGGGGCCACCCAGCAGCCCTCATCCACAGGAATGTAAGACCAAAGTACCTTCCACCTCTGTCCCTGAAGAAAATTCAGTTTTGTTTTAAAACTCCTGCTCAACAGATGCTTTACACTAAAATCCACTAAATGGAACTTCGCAGATGCAAGAATCTCACAGCACCCCAAATTGGCCTCCAGCATGGATTGTATTAGGCTCATCACTGGACCACCGGGCCACTTCTTTACAATGAGGCTTGCAAATAATCCCAAAGGGGAAAATCCATACAAAAGCAGCCACAGGTAGGTATGAAGTGGCCCATGGAGAGAAAGGCACCATTGCCCAGCTAGCCAGCTTCCTCAGAAGCCCTGGGTCAAGTCAAGTCAGCTGGAAGGCAGTGATATTAAGAGAGGACGGGAAAGGGTGAGTTGGAGGTCCATCCAGAATTAAGCATTCTAAGGGCTCAGGGGGGCAGCCTGTTTTTGTAAGGTGAATTCTACCGGAGCAGAGCTGGTTACACATCACCTGTGACTGTTTTTAAGCTCTTCTGTAGTTTGAGTAGTTAAAGGCTGTTTATCTTACAACCCTACAATATTTACTATCTATCCCTCTGGGGATGAACAACACCTCCCCCCCCCCATAAGGTGGCCAATGCCTGTGTCAGAGGGACACAAGCTGGACCAAGACAAAGCTAACTAGTTATTTTCACTGGGGCCAAGTGATGGTCCCGGTGGTATATGCCAGGTTGCAGGCAGGCAGTAAGAGATTTGGGCATGGGGGCCACATTAGTCTTCAGGAGCCAGAGATGTTTCTCTACTATGACAATGATCACCACCCTAATTTTATAGATAAGGAAAAAGCACCAACCAAGACATTTAATCATTTGTCTGAAGTCACACTAGTGAGATGGAGTAGGAGTGAGGTTCTCTGTCAAACAATATAGTTACACTTTTGTTACTTGAGTCAGAGTAACCATGGTCCCACTAGGGGACTGCCCTCCCCTGGCGCAGTTCACAGACAGATCTCACGAGAGGGCCAAGTCTGCATCGAGAGCAGGCAGTAGCATGCTCCTTGCCTATTCTGGTTAGTCGGCAAAGAAGCCTGTTCTCCCACGTCCCCATCATTTCCCCCAAAATTAATCAAAATGGGATGTAAATACAACAAGGAACTCATCTCTGTGGCTGGGCTGCAATTTCCTCTCTGGCTGACTGGCGCAGTCCCTGAATAGAAAAAGAGCAACTGGGGGCAGGAACATGAGATGAGCCTGGCTCCATGCCCTGTGGCCAGGGGTGGGGGGTGGGGGCCGAGGAGGTGCCACCAGCAGGCCAGTGGTGTGGTGACATCAGTACACAAGCCATGTGATGCCTGCTTTAAATCACTCCAGAGCCAGCCCTTCCAGGGCTGCCCATAAAAGGAAGTCTTTTTGCTCTGTGCGATTTAAGACCTTGTTTTATACTCTTTCCACAAGAAAACTCTCCAGGAGACTCTGGGATTAATAAGCTGGTAAAGGGCTTCTTCTAAAAAAGCACATTTTAAAACTGCGGTGAGTGAGAGCTTTGTTTTTTACAGAGCATGCCCTTCTTAGAAGGGGTATACCCAGCTCTCCCCCAGAAATGAGGGAAGGCTCAAGTGGAAGTCCTGCCCTATCTTGAAACAGCTTCCAGGGAGAAAGGTCTATCCCAGGGATATATGCACCCTGTTATTTCCACCCTTCTCTTGGCTCTTGAGTCCCCAACCACACCCCATGTCCTGAACTGGACAGGCACTGGCAAGCTGGGATGTGCCCAGTAGCTCACGTCTACAGCCCTCCTGCCGCCGACTGTTAGCACTGTAGCACCCAGTGGTGACTCTACCCAGACTTCAGGAAGGTCCTACAGGGCTGAGAGTGAGTCCCCTTCTAGCATCCCCAAATAGCCAAGGATGTTTTAGGGGCTACTTCTCAGCTAGGATCTGAAGGGGGGTGCTAGACAGCCCAGGTGCTGGCACTTAGTTTGTGCCAGGGCTCACCAGGCAGATATTGTCATCTGCCTATTTGGATCCTACTGAAGCAATTTATCTCTACAAAACCAGCCCCGGATTCCTAGCCGCCTGGGGGGGGGGGGGGTGCTTGAATCTGGGAAAGGAAAAATGCAAAAGCAGTCCGATTTCACTGAGTATTATGTCTCAGCTACATCTGAGCTGGGGACGCCGAGCTAATAAAAAGTTCCAGTTCCAGCCAGGTGGTGGTGGCACACGCCTTTAATCCCTCGGGAGGCAGAGCCAGGAGGATCTCAGTGAGCTCGAGGCCAGCCTGGGCTACAGAGTGAGTTCTAGGAAAGACGCAAAGCTACAAAGAGAAACCCTGTCTCGAAAAAACCAAAAAAAAAAAAAAAAAAAAAAAAAACCCAAAAAACAAAACAAAAAAAAAAAAAAAAACAAAAAAAAAAAGGGGGAAAAGTTCCAGTTCCTTCCTGAACCCTGCATCCTGAAGTCTTGGCCCCTGAGTTTTTGTGGTTGAGCTCAAATCACCATCCCATCCTTCAGCATTAGGGCTAGGACCTGCTTCAGGGTCTCTAGGTTCCGTGAACTCTGGGATTAGCCTCTGAACTCAGCAGGGTTCACTGACAAATCTGTGTGCAAGGCACTGAAATCCAGGGGTGTTGTGGAATATTTGTTTACACTGTCAAGATGTGTCTCTGCCTAACCCACCTTCTGATTGGTTTAGTAAAGAGCCAAATGGCCAACAGCTAGGCAGGAGAGACTAGGTAGGACTTCCAGGCAGAGAGAGGAAACTGGGAAGAGGAATCTAGGAGCATGATTTCACCAGCAGACTCAGAGCAAGTCAGATGTGCCGTACTACAAAGAGGTAACCGAGCCACGTGGCAGGCGTAGAGTGAAAAAACATTATGGGTTAGGTAAGTTGTAAGAGCTGGTTGGGAACAAGCCTAAGCTAGGGCCAAGCTTTCATAATTAATTATAAGTCTCTGCGTCATTATTTACGGGCTGGCGGTCCAAAGACAGTCCGACAAGAAAGCTTGTTACACAGGGGTGAAGAGGGTAATGATGGGCTCTGTCTACATTTAAACATGGAAACCAGTCCTGCTCCAATCTCACAGAACTTGCTAGATTAATTCAAACGGAGTCATGGCACTGACACTCAGTCCAGGATACCCTAGGGTTTCATGGCAGCCTTTCCTCTAAAGCTAGAACACTTTGTGATACTGGACACTTGGCTGCTGCTGAAGCAACCTGGTTCACATGCAGGTACACTGAGGCCACAACATACATGGCCAGGAAGGGCTGCTCCTGCCTCAGAAGGGTACAACTGAAGCTCTTCTTCTACAGGTGAGACCCAACAGGTTTCAGACTACCCTCAAGGGTGTTCATTTACTGCATCCAAAGAATCCTTTCCCAGAACACGTCTTCCTCTCCTCAGCAGCCCAGCGGATTCAGAAGGACACCACATTCCCTGCTGAAGCCAGCTTGTCTCCCTCTACTATGTTCTTTTCTTAGAAAGGAGACAAATCTGCCAATGGGGTTCTGAATGGCAAAGCAGAAATGCCTTCCGAATCAATCATTTCACATTCAAGAGCAGCCTCTGTGTGTAAACTTCCTCCTCACTCGATGATGGGAACAGGAAGGCCACTGCCTTTCCCATGGCAGGTGGCTGCTTCCCAAGCATATTAAATTCATACCAAAAAAAATCCAGTCAGCTGGAGATGGATCAACTTCAGGAGTCCCATGAGTTTCTGAGACAAATGTCTGCCCCAGTATAAAAGAAAGAAAACAATACCTCTCCTGTGACCAGCCCTAAACCACAGGAACAAAACTCACACCTGCTCTTTTGAACTGTTTCTCAGCTCTTGTGAAACACCACTGATTCTAGTATCCAAATCTATGCTGATGCGGTACACCCTCATGCAAATTTCTGGACAGCCATGTTCATACACCTTCCCTTAAACTCTGCCCCGAATACCGACTAGTCTTACAATGGCCTAGTAGGAAAACTGCTGCCCCACTGAGGTGGAAGCAAGGCTGTGAGAGGTACCATGACGAGCACTTAGGACCCATGGACCTTCTCTAGGTAACCTCCCCTGCATCGTGTAGACCTTCTGAGGTCAGTGTAGAAAGGATACGGTGGCAGCACTCTCCTTGAAGATGATGCCAGGGCACAGCAGGCAATGGACAAGCCAGTGGCTCAAGACGGCCTGCTGCTTATTCAATTTTGTAAGGCCCTTATAAGTAAGACAAACAAAACACGAGGATTAGCCGGGCATTGGTGGCGCACACCTTTAATCCCAGCACTCGGGAGCCAGAGCCAGGCGGATCTCTGTGAGTTCAAGGCCAGCCTGGTCTACAGAGTGAGATCCAGGACAGGCACTAAAACAACACAGAGAAACCCTGTCTCAAAAAAACAAAAACAAAAACAAAACACAAGTATTTTGTAAGAAGGAATGGGACAAATTCAAATTTCAATATAAAAAAAAAATATAAAGTTTTAGTTGGGCACCATTGACACAAGCCTATAATGCCAGCAGCAGGGGAGGCTGAGGCAGGAAGATTACCCTGGGCTACATGCTTTCTCTCAAAGGCTCCCTACTTGCTGATTTCTGTATCTACTTTACATCACTGTGGCAAGCTGAGGGGTAAGAGTGGGCATATGGTCCACAGCACCTCAAATACTCTCCAGTCTGTTAGAGAAATGTCCTCAGTCTACGTGGAGGTCCTCAGAGAAGCCATGGCCCCACACGGTGCAAAGACACACCAGTGTCCCTACAGCCCCTGAAGTAAATCTGACCTCCCCCGCATCCCCAGCCCCATGTACAGGACTAAAGCCCTGCCTCAGAGACCAGCAGCAATCTCCTGGAGAACTCAGGCTAGTGTCTCTTCACCAAGTTGCTTCCGGCTTCCTTCAGGAAGTCTGTGAGAAGACATTTTCAACTAAATTCTGGATACAGGTAGGGAGGTGGGGTGTCCAAATGAATTCATGGAGGCTCCCTGAGAAAATCTGACCAGAGATGCAGGAGACCCAGTGTCCTTCTGTCTGTATGCACTGCACTGGGAGAAGCAGAGGCTTCTATCTCTAGTGGCTTTTCCTGTGCACACGCTCAGCACTATACACTGGTCCAGGCTACAGTCTGACTCCATGGTCCTGCCTATGAGGAGACACTGAGAACCAACATATAGGCTTGCTGATGGAATGGTAATGCCTTCACGGGGGCACATTCTCTGTTATCCTCTTTATAACATCCCCTTTTAATTCATGTAAGGGATCTATTGGATGGGTTAGGCTTCAGCTGGATCAATGTTCAGAAACAGCAGATAACGAGCAAAACACCCATAGAATACACTCCCGGCATCACAGGGTACAGAGTGCAGGCTCCCTTGGCCACAGAGTCAGGGAAATCAAGCCACACCTCATTCAGGGTCAGTACTGGAACAAAACTCCAGGGGCTTTGGAATAAGAAGGCCTGTCTTTGCTGATGGGACAGTGATTTGTGTTTCTGAGGCCGTCTTTACTTATCCTTGCCTGTGAGTGGGTATGACTCCTGAATATGATGGGATGTTTCACCAGGCTGCTCACCAGCTAGCTGATGCTGAGTTGCTCCAGTAGGAGACTATTCTGGGTGGATCTGACTTAAAGAGGAAAACAAGAAATAGAGGTTGCCTGTTTGGCCTAGAAGAAGCAAGGTGCTGTGTTGCGAAGTCCGATGGATGCAGATGTGGTGAGGACTGGGGTGGTCACGGACTCCAGGATCTCAAAACTATTCCTAGCTGACCTCTTTCCTACAACTGCAAGGGGCTAATTTCTACGAACCATCTGATGGAGCCTCGCGTGGGACTAGGCTGGCCCACACCTTTACTGCACTTTCACAAGATTCTAAGCACAGTCACTAGCACCTCTGTGTGGGGTTCCTGCCCACTGTCCACACACCCAGCCTCTATCTGTACATATCTCACCATCGGAGGCTCCATCTGAGTCCGTGTTTGTTGAGGAAGGGTAGGCAGATACGAGTGTCTTTTGCACAGACAGAGAAATCCTGACAATTCCCCTGGGATTCTTTCACAAATGAAGCCGAACCTGATTTGAAAAGCGTTTCTAGAAAACTCCTATATTGGTCTTGACGTATCAGTGGGAACCTACCTTGATGTTTACCCCCGTGGACGCAGAACAACAGCTGAGCCCTGCCTGAAGGTGTGCACGTCAAAAACAGGTACACCCCTAACAACCTGGACCTGATGAACCAATCAGAATACCTTCTTATCCCCCTTGGAGACTCATTCTGGGAAGGTCCACTCTCCTGACCCACTGAGCCACCAACACTGGACAGCAAAGCAAGGCCTCCACTCAAGAGGCTGCAAATAAAACTCAGATGCTGAATGCCCCACCAAGGTCCATATGTGAAGTTTCGTCCCCAGCTTGGCAACACTGGGGAACCTTTAAGAGGTGGAGCCTAGCAGGAGGGTGCCTTCAGGAGGATTACATCAGGACTGCAGCCCTTGAATGGCTCTTCTTCACTTTCTACCCACAAAGTGAGACTATCTGCTCTGACAGTCTTAGTCCACCATTAGAAGGCACCATTGTGCCTGACCACAAAAGCAACGGAACCCCCTTACACCCCCCAACTGGGAGCCGATGCAGATGCTTCTCCCCGTGAGCTGATTACCTTGGAGGCACCGGTGGAAGTCACGATGCTGAACCCTGACGCACACATGGCACCATGGGTAACTACTACCACCTGACAACTCTAACTGCCGCAGGACGTCATTTTACCAGAAGCAGAGCAAGGCAACAGTTTCACCAACACCCTAAGGGGGTGTGCCTAGAGGAGTATGTCCCAAGAGAGATGAGCTCAACCTTGCTGCTGGTCCATACGACTCCCGGGGATGAAGCTGAAAGCAGATGGTTTGTGACCTGGTATTGGGGCTGTCTGAGGTTTAGCCTATGAGTGCAAGGGAGTGACTCTCGACCACAAAGCTCCATGTGAACCTGCTGTACAGACCTGTCAGGTCTGCCAATAGCTTGGGGGAGCTCTTGACTCTGGCTTAACAGTATTAACTGTTGCATTATTGCCTTAAAACTAAATTTTGCATGGGAAAAAATGAGCCAGGATTGCTATCGTCCCATATTTCACAGAGACAGGGGGCCTGAGAAACCACAGTGCCAAATGCCAATCAGCACTGGGGGACTAAGGAATACGGGATGGGATTAAGGCACTGCACAAAGTCACAGAACCAACAAGCTCATCTCCACCAATAGACAGATGAGCCCTCTTCTAATGCTCTCCTGTAACCACGGCAACAGAGGGAATGGCTCTGGAGTTACTAATCCTAAGGGGCGGAGGAAATACATACAGCATGTCAGGGCAGTTGTCCGGCTTGTCCAGAAGGCCGCCCTCCATGACGAAGCGAAGAACTTGCTCGTTGGACAAGCCTTGGTATGGCTGCTCAGCCAGTGTGGCGATTTCCCAGAGGACGACCCCAAAGGACCTATGGGAGAAACAAAACTTGAGTAGCTCAGAAAAAGATGGGCGGGATGGGGTCCCCTTCATTGTTAGCGTTTCTTCAACCCTAGGTGCTGAAAAAGCTCCTCGATGTGGTGACAGCACTTTGTATGTCAAACCAGCTACCTGGCTAAGTGTGGGGTATCTGGTCTTCTCTGTGACTGCTAATGCTCCCTGGAGGGCCACTACAGCCCAGGTGGCGTGGCGGAGGCAGCTGAGGTTACGAGGCTTCTAGCATCCCTCACACAGTTTCAACTTCAGCACCTGGTCCCAGCTATTACTTGGTGGATATAAGCCCAACTAGCTTTCACTCAGCACAGAAGGCAGAGGACCAGGTCCCCGTCTGGTCACTGGCTCGGGACAGCCAAGCATCTTAACTGTCTCCTTAGGGGATGGGATTCTGTTTTTTATCACCGTTTGCAAATCTCTATGCCCATGGTTCTCCACACTACTGCAAAGGAGGATCTGCTTGGAGTTCTTAAAACAGATGGACACCTGGGCTCCCCAAAGCAGTTCTGATCTGACAGGTGTGGGGTGGGTGGGGAGCTGGGTCTTAGAACGACAGAACTCAGGAGCCACTGGCTAGGGAGGGGGCTGTGTCAGGTAGGGAGCTGGGGTAAGATGGATGCACTGGCCCATGGTACATGTCATACCTAACGAAGAGTCCTTTAGTCTGGAGGCTGGCTGAGGTCTATAAACTCAGCAGGCAGAGCAGTGAAGTGTACAGTTTGCCTGGCAGCCCAGAAAATCAGACTCTAGGAGATCCATGTGTGCAGAAACTTCAGATAGGTAACAGGGTGGTACTGTCAACTGTAGTGTGAACACACCTTCTCAGAGACGATCCCTGCCTTTGCCAAATCCTCCCTGGCCTATCTGCTCTCCCACTTGGGTTGTGTAAATGGAATAGAGCAGGCTGTCCATTGCAAGCCAACACGAAACTTTGGTAACCCTACTGGGGTTGAGCCCCACAGAGGAACCTGGGGCTGGTGTTTTCCACTTAGCACTCGGAGGATCCCGGCCTAAGCTGAAGCAGGAAGCCTCTGATTGGATCGTAATGTCTGGCTCATCGCTTCGGCTCCCTTCTATGAACGAAAGGTTTTTTTGTACAAATTGATACTAAGCAATGTTCGACAGGAATAGAACCTCAGCAGTCAGATCCAAGGTTCTTCAGAACGAGCAGTGACTACAATTTAGTCTTCAAATTGTACAAAAGACCCAAACAAGTCACACTCTGCAGTGAAATCATGGTTCTGAAAAACCTGGGCTCAGAGAAATGGGTTTCCCGTCAACTTCAGTCACGGACTCTGCCTTCCAGAGCCTCCACGGCCACATCAGAGGTGCTCTCTGCAGGCTGCAGCTCCCACCCTCACGTCTGAAATACGGCCTGAGTCAAGCAGTGATGTATGTGGTTTTTCTACTTTTGTCAGCTGCAGGCTGGTCTTGACAAGGTTCCCTTCCGGGCCAGCTTCCCTTGCTTCCAACGCCTTCCTTGGTGTACCACAGGCTTCCAGGCATTCAGTAACAGCCTTGGCCCTGAGCTCTGACTGTCTTATCTAGACGGCTGGCTACTTGACTCTTGAGGAACTCAGCATGTCTCCAAGTTAACTCTATCGGGCATCCCGTATCCCTCCTCGACTCCCTGCAGCCAGCATCCTGGTCCACACCAGCAGTCTGCTAATATGGAGGATAGGAGGGCAGAGCACAGAACAAGAACAAAGATGTCTAGAGACACAGGCTGGCCTGCCTGCCCTTGTGAGGGAGGGGACAGTACCCGGAACATTTCCACAGAGGCTCAAATAACAGCTGTGATAAAATGTAGTAGATGGGATTCAGGGCTTGGATTGACTTAAAAGTCCCTCCCAACGCCATGTTCCTAAGGGCTCCTACAAAGCCAAACGAAACTCTTTGAAATTTGTTTTGGATTTTTACCTACTTAGGAACAACTGTCTTATGATTGTGAATTCGGTCTAAAATGATTGCCATTCTTTTAAGAGGCACAACTTCAGTTAGAGCTGAGAAACACTCTACCCATTCCAATGTCCTCGCTGTCTGTCCTCAGCTGTATGCTCAAAGGCTGGGCTGAGAAAACAAATATCCAGAGCACCGTCCATGCCTTAGCATTTGATGGAATGAATTTCAAACGCCTTTCCTCTTTCTATAGACATTTTCTGCTTTCCTACCCTGCAAGCTGACCTCAAAGCTTTTAGGAGCATGAAGCCCAGAGTAAACAGATGAAGTGTGGCCGTAGGTGTGCCCTCGCCTGCCAACTCCTCTAAACATGCAGCCGAGTACTCTGATTTGACAGAAAAGAGGGAACTTTGGATGAGCTAAATGCAGGACAGGCCTCATCCTCGAGTCAGGAAACAGCCAGGCGGTGCTGGGTCAGATTCAACAGCTATTTCCAATTTGCACCTGTCTTCCATAGAAGAGCCAAGGCTCTTGAGTGGGAAAGGTTCAGGAGGCTAAAAAAATGATGTCAGTCACTACTGGGATAGTTCCTCCGTGTGGTCATCTTCAGCGGGAGTAAACAACTACCGTTTTTGTCACACAACAGCAACGGGATCCCCGAGAGGAAAGCCAAGACACTTGCTGACATTCATTCGAGGAGGGGGACGTGCCAGGGCTCTCGCCTGCCAACAACTCCACTTGTATTTTGGAACCCGATGACCTCTACACAGCGTTTCCAGGGAACGGCAGTAAACAGTACTACAGAGAAGTCTCTGCACCCCTCGGCCAGCGTGCTTCCACAAGACACGTTTGTTCCTAAGGAAGATGCCTGGGGTCAGCAACGATGGACATCCATGGGGGGTGTGTGTGTGTCAGACATTGGGTGGGACCAACAGGAAACCACAATGGACACCCTCAACTTTTGGGTTTAAATAAAAGCACTGCCTGCAATCTGAAGGTTCAGTGGCAAGAGCATATACATAGTCCTAAGCTATTGAGAGTGAGAAAAAGAGGGAGGAACAGGCAGAGGAGAAACAGACAGAAATGAAGGCTCAGACTTCGGGTATTTCCCCGCTCCGTGGGAACACAATATCAGCTAAAAGGGGGAGAAATGTTGGTTCTACATACTCCTTGGAGTCCCACAAATACCTTCTTGTTCTAATAGACTCCACACAGGAACATCTCAAAGATAAAGGGCTGTGGAGCACTGAACCCTGAACTCAAGCTGGCAACCGGTGACAGTGAAAAGGGACCAGGAAGACAATGACCCAGGAGCCTGAAGCTGGAGGGTCCAAGCTGGCCATGCAGGGAAACTTTCATACCAGACATCTGAATGAGTAGTGAAGACTCCATCCTTGAGGGACTCAGGAGACATCCAGCGCACAGGCAGCAGCCCCTTGCCCCCCTTCCGGTAGTAGTCTGTCTCATAGATGTCTCGTGTCATGCCAAAGTCTGGAGAGTGAAGAGAAGACACAGTCACTTAGCTGAATCAGGTCTTGGGACAGCAGCAAAGGCTCTGTGGCTGCCCCAGAGCGGCGTCCTCGGCCTTTCTCCATATTCAAGGTGAGATGCGTCCTTGCTGCACTCTTAAAGAGGCTCAGTATTACAGCTTGTAATTTTATAAGGCAGGCAGAGTAAGACAAGATCAGTCAAACACAAGACATCTCTGGTCTCAATAATTTATAATCTGGTTCCTTTAAGAAGTTCCCTTATTGCATTTAAAGTGAGAGGCTGTTTGCAAATTATTGAATACCATGATTTATCAAGAAAATATACACGGCGCAGACCAAGGCTGAGTGACACGCAGTTTTAAAGCCTGATCAAATACACTGGAGGATGTGGACCTCATTTACTTGGTAGCATGGCTCTGCTACTCAGGAAAAGGCCTTTTACCACTTAGTAGGGGAGAAGATATTTGGAGAAACAATTCATGAAGATAAAAGTACACAGTGAGCAGCTGAGATGCTCTTTACCAGGCTCCTGGAGCTATTACCCAACACCCTTTCCCAACACAATACTCCCACTCATTTTTGAAAATTTCTTCCATTTTCTGAGTCTCCTGAAGGTGTCACATAATTATGGTTGATGGCAGGCTTTGCTTTATAATCTCACATTATTGTGTCTTCATCAAATTTTGATTTTCCACTCAATCACACCATCTTTTCTCATATAAACTCTTCCATTCTCCTTCCTGGGGGAAAGAGCTGCTCTACCTTAAAAATGTCCCTTCCCATCTCTAAGTGGTGCCACAAAGAGGTCCCAGGGGCCAAAGAAACTCCACGGAGAATGAAGTTTCTTGGATGTTAACCAACACAACTGACTTGAACTGTGTACGAACTACCAGCTGCCTCTGGGGAACAGACTTGGGGTGTGTCATCCCTGAGACAAGAGGCACTGGGGGACACTGAGGAGCCTGCCTGAAGAGGAAAAAGGAAGTGCTCAAGTCTCATCCCTGAATTAATCCAGTGACATGCAAATGAGAGGATCTGCTTTGACTTGCATAACGGGAATTCTAGAAAATAATCTCTCTTTCTAAATGCAAAAGAAAAACAGAACAAACCCTATCTTCCTAAATATGCACACAAAATTTAACTCTAGAAAGAAAAAAAAAAATCACAATTCCAAGAGAAACTATCCTCCTGAGTGTGCCCCACTCAGCGAATATAATCCTTGCTGATTTGGATTTCAAAAGGCAAGAAGCACCAAACAGTGTTTTTCCCAACTGTAATGCAAAGTGGGCCAAGAGGAGCCTTAACCGAGTTTCCGCCTGGGCTGGGAGGCGTGCAGCTGAGGACACAGGCTTGCTGTCTACACCAGCTGCTTCGTGCTCACGTCCTGGCTGTCCTAGTACCACTCTCATTTCAGAGGAGGGAAACATGCCCCTCAAACGGACGGAACTCGTCCCAGACCACCCAGGTACTTGTACAGTGGCCTCCTTTAAGGAGTAAAGCATGTCCCCATGCATCAGTGAGTGAACAGGAGGCAGGAAGGAGGATCCATCACAAAGGCATGGTAAGAGGATGGCTTTTATCTAGAAACTCTGGGGCAGGATAGCCTCTTGGCAGCTGACCACCAAGCTGGGCTCCCAAGGGCTCCCAAAATGAGCATGCAAACCCAGGGACAGGTACGCTGGGGGACTCTGAGTAACTCCCAATGACGGATGTCTGCTCTATAATACAGCTGCATGCCGACACCCCCAACTCCTGCAATCAGAGCAAAATGAAGACAGAGAGCCCTACTTTGGATACTTCTGTAGAGAAAATATTCATTGTTCACTTAAGAGACCAAAAAGTTCATTCAAAAAAAAAAATCACTGCTAGGGTTTAGGCAAGTAAAACATCTCTAGAACGCACATTCAAGAGGTAGCCAAAGGCTAGTGGCTGATAGCGTTTGCTGTGTGCTGTCCCCTCTGCTCTTTCTCAGGATGGACACTTAGAATGTTTCTGAACTGCTGTCCTATCACAGTAGGAAGGTAAAGGCCTGGTAAATGCAGGTGGTTTCCTGAGCAACTTTGTCACTACTTAAAAAAAAAACTATTAAAAGACAAATAAAAAGCAAAGCCCACATATGAACTGAAGGGCTGGGGAGTGTCTCTAGCCAGTGACCAGAAATAAAGTCCAACCAGTGTTTTCATATCACAATGTGTTGGCAGCAACAAGGGGTCTAATGGGCAGGCAGGCTGAGCAGCTATGGTCACGGTGGGAAGTCCAATGTATGACAGAAAGGTCAAGAACCTGGAGCTACCACTGGAGGATGCAGCTCAGTGGTAGAGTGTTTAACTAGCATGCATGAGGTCCTGGGTTCCATCTCTGGTAGTAGGAGAGGGGAGAACTCTGAGCCGAGCAGTCTCGGGGTGAAAGCCAGTAAGCAGTGCTCTCCCTCACCTCACATACCTACCTTATCACCACCACTACTCTATGCAGGGGCTTCATCAGAGGGGCAATGCCTCCTAGGAACCTCACAGGCCTACGTACGGACAATGTTCTTTATAAGCTAATAAACTTGAGGGGGGATTGGATGCTGACTTTTATCCTCAAACCAAAATTACTCGAGGAGGCAAGCTGTCCTGATTATTTCTGTAACCCACATTCTACCTGAGAACCATGGCCCCTATCTGGATCACCACGTTAAGGTGCTCTCAGGATTACAGCCAGAAATAGGCAATCACATATCTTGGCACTCAAAGACAAGCCACTGTACCTCGGGGACGTACTGAAAACCTCTCCAGGGGCAGTCTCACCACTGCAAAGGCCCTAAAGTACCCGAGAGTTCAATTTCTGCTCCAATCAGGAAAGCAAAGGACACACCTCCAATTTTGACTGTGAAGTCTTCAGCTACCATGCAGTTCCGAGCAGCAAGGTCTCTGTGGACGAACTTGTTGGCGTTGAGGTACGCCATGCCGTCTGCAATCTCTCCGGCCATCTGGATCATCTTGCTTAAACTCGGAGGAATTGGGACTACATTATTCTGTTGCTGATTTAAAAACAAAACAAAACAAAACGTGAGCATCTGGGACTTCCCCCCCATCCCCCTAACTGTAAGGTTTATTCTAGGTATGGCAAATCCGTGTTCATTTAATCTGAGCACCACAGGAGGCCTGCAGGACGTCAGGACTTGCTCAGGAGGAACCTATCATTGCTGAGCTCTGGTGTTGTCTGCTCGTGATAAAGTCATGTGCTTGTTCCCTGACCATATCACAGGGCGGCAAGGGGAAACATCAACTGTACTCCCCTTGGGTCCATCATTACCCTTTCTCTTTGTCCACTCCACACCCATGTATACACGTGCATGAATGATGTTAGCAATCACCTTTAATGGCTCCTCCATCTATTCACTGAGGCAGGGTCTCCCCATCAATCCCAAAGCTGGTTAACAGAGCTGACTCTGGGCATCCCGATTCATCCTTCCAAGGCTGCAATTACAGGTGGACTGCCACATCCACCCTGCCTCACCCACCCAGCATTTACTGGTGTCCGGGGACCTGAACTCCTGTCCCTCATGCTTGTGGGGCAGTGCTTTAACCAGGGAGCCATCTCCCCGTCCACTATTTCCTATCTGGAGCAGGACAGAAGGTATTTCCAGTGAAACAGCAAGTTCTGGTATCAAGGATTCTTAGTTACTTAGGTTCTCACTAGTTTAATGCCCCTTTGACTTCCGCAATCACAAAGTGCAAGAGAGAGGAAGGACAGCACACCTGTGCAAAGGCCAGAACGAACAAGCGTGCTTCCTAAATGGATACCACATGCGTGGTTTCCCGTGTAAGCTGCCAGGACTTACTCATCTTCATCCCCTTCTTCTAAGGTGCAAAAATCTGGAGACTAATGCTTTCATCTTGGATTACTGTTCTTTATGGGCACTAAGGACAAGGAAAGTTCAAACGAGTTCACCTTGGGGGAACAAGGTCAGTGGCCACAACATGGACAAAGACCCTGTTTTGCAGAGGAGGGCAATGCCTTTGGCACTGAAAAGAATTAATCTAAGAAGTGATAAATTAATTTTGACAAAATAAAGTAAGTTGTACCTAAGGGGCTGGTGAGATGGCTTTAGCCGGTAAAAGCATGCTTTCAAGATTGAGGAGGCCTATGTTCAATCTCCGTGGTGGTCTAAATGAAAACGGCTCCCACAGACTCATAGGGAGTTGCATTACTGGAGTAGGTGTGGCCTTGTTGGAGGAAGCGTGTCACTGGGGGTGGGCTTTGACAGTTCAGAAGCTCAAGCCAGGCCTAGGGGCTCACCCTCTTCCTGCTCTTTGCAGATCCAGATGGAGAACTCTCAGCTACCTCTCCAGCACCATGTCTAACTGTGTGCCACCATGCTTCTCGCCATGACAACAATGGACTAAACCTCTGAACTGTAAGCCAGCCCCAATTAAATGTTTTCCTTTATAACAGTTGCTGTAGTCATGGTGTCTCTTCACAGCAATAAAATCCTAAGACAATCCCCCAAGACAGGCATGGTAAATGAAGAGAACCAACTCCCTTAAGGTGTATACAAGTACACACAGACATAGACACAGACACAGACACAGACAGACAGACAGACAGACAAATCTGAAGGCTCCCTGTCACCCCAACTCCATATGAAAACCAATCATGATCCCACAGTTTAGACACTAACTAGCTTGTGTGTCTGTACCGATACAGCAATTATGCCTTGGTTTCCCCAAGTGTAAAGTATCTCATACAACACTATGAAGTCATCTCACTTTCCTAGGTCCCATCCATCACCCTCCTGAGTTATTTTGAGAGTCACAGGAAGACCATGACAAGGATTTGAGATCATACTATCTGGGCTGTTCTACACAGGCCTCATGTACTCTAGCCACGATGAACACTCCGGGAATGCTGGCTCTTGCCCAGGGTTGCTAAATTCTCATGGGATGCTGGAATCTAGAAACCAGGTAACAGCCCTCCAGTATGCCTAGGAGTACTCTCCGTATTTCATGATAGACTTAGTGGAGCTCATATATTGATTTAATCATTCCCACTTCAATTCAGGGGATGTTTCAGGGGATGTGACAGCATCTGGAGGAAGCCCGAATCTCCCATTTCTTTTACACTGGTACGTCCCCCCCTCACACTGTCTTTTAGTATGTCTAGGGTTTTAAATATGCATGGCAATGTAGGACCTCTGCAGGTGACAAGTATTTAGGCTCATAACACATATTGGATTAGGAATGCTGTGTAAGTGTTCAACAGGAGGCTGTCACTCATCATGTGAAAAACAATCAACAAAAAGGAATTAATTATATGCAGCAAAGGCTGACTTTTTGTCAGTTCATGACATCATGCTGTCATTTTCCCCTCATCGAAAGAGAGTAGAAATCTTTAATTTGGTTATAGCTCCCTAAGATGAGCACACATCCACACATCTCTCAAGGTAAATATGCAAATTCCAATGGGGAGAGGTAGAATATACTGAAGCTAGGTATAAACAATGAAGCTAGGGTATAGACACTGGAGCTGGGGTATAGACACTGGAGCT